>MNPL01003320.1:0-18069 GCA_002081605.1 Tropilaelaps mercedesae
TATATATATATATATATATATATATATATATATATGCGTCTAACAATGACGTATGGACCGATAGTGGGAGAAATACGCAGTTCGTAGGCAGCAGAAAGAGGATTCGTCTCCGATGAGTGTTCTAAGAGCGCGTTTTTTCGATGTGTCTGCCATTTCAGGAGAAAGCTTGCGATTCTGCAGCAGCGCCACGACGTGTTGCACGCCGCAATTAGAAGATCAGCTATCGAAAGAGATTAAAGCTGCTTTCTCGGAGAGTTTGCGCAAGGACTTCGGCAAGGCCAAGACGAAAATGGCCTCACGGACAGCGAAGTTCGACGAATTTTTTCAGGTGAATAGAACGAGTACGCGCCAACGGGCCAGCGTCACGCTACGCGTGTTTTTCGTTATGCTTGTCGTATTAATACGCATTGTGTCGTCGGACGAACCGGTGGCTCTGATAGTGCGTGACTCTGATTTAGCAGCAAAAAAACAAACATTGTAAAATCTGGGCAGTTATTTTAGCAGTTCCCAAAAGTGCCCCATGTCTGTCTACGCTATTACGGAAATATCAGCCCGGAGAGGCTCTAACCTGCGTCAGCAGAAGTTCGTAGATTAGTTCGGTCTAGTTCGGGCGCGTTAAAAACGCTGCTTTGGTGAGCGACTTGTGAATTGCTACGTTCGCAGGTCTTGAAACATGGCCAGCGCTGTTTCACGTGTCTTGGCCGACCTGTAGACGTAATTTCGTCTTCTATCTAAAAGTGCAATCTATCTAAATCAAATTCAATCGTCGTAGCCATTTTCCAGCGACGCCACGAGCAGATCCACGTGTAGATTTCGAAATACACTTCAGAGACAAGTACGCTCTTTTCTGTGCTAGTAGGTGCGTTTCTCAAGTGCGACATTGTCTAACGCTTGTCAACTGTACTTGTTTGTTCGTCGTTGTTTTTGTCGTCGTCGATCTGCGCGTCTACGAGCAGGGCCTGATTTCTAAATCACAAACGGATTTCAACGACATGTTCAAGAAGACCTACGGCATTCAGTACGAGCAGAATACCGACCTGTTCTCGCGGATGTTCGATTCGTTAACGAACTACTACACCCAAGGAGGCCTGAACCTCGCCGAGAAAATGAACGACTTCTTCGTCGAGCTGTACCAGAAAATGTTTCTCGTAAGTAGAATAACTGTCACCATTTCGTTTGCTTGTACAGTATTAGCCAACTCGGTGAAGATTTCAGCCGAATTTCCGGAAGAAAACGAACTGCTAGGTCAGAGCTTCAGAGCTAGGCCATCGCCAACGACGTCGTGATACGTCGCGAACTTTACTGCACCTTCACGTGCACGGGGGCAGGTGCAGTTGCGTCGTCTGCAGTCGGCGAACTGGTGTGAAAATGCGAAACCAATTCCGCTAGAATTGCCAAGATCCACTACTGAAGACTTCGTACGCCTTAGTTACGCAAGACTGGCGGCAGTTATCAACGCACATTTTGCCCCCGTGAGATTGGCTGGCCGTCTTCTGGTCGACCGACCAAACTTTTCCCAGAGTTCTTGCTCGGGATTGCGTGGCACTCGTGGTGTTTACAGCCCCCCTTGAAGTCTGAAGTAGCGGGAAAAAATGATCCGGGTACCTCTCGTGGCCGACGCACACACAAACGCGTTTGGGATTCCAGCGGCCGGTCGAGAGGCAGACGAAACTGTCCCATATGAGAATATTATATTTGCGTTTCGACGTTATCTCCTTCGAGGACCGTCCTGCCGTGAGGCGGCCAGATGGCCGACTCCGGACGTTGCAGGGCCCCCCTCAGCCTAAACCGAATGCCTTCAGCGCCTTGTTCGTATTCGACCGGCAGCTCACGCAAGCTGCCACCCCCCTCGCGCCTCCCTCGCGCCCCCAGTTTCATCTGACCGGCCGGCTTGCTTGAGGCTTCTTCATGTGTTGAAGTTGATAGTTGAGAACAACTCTTAGGGCCGTGGCCAAACGGGTGGACCTGTCCTGTGGCGCGCGAGGACAACGCAACGAGAACGTATCCTGGAACAGCTTCTGCTGTCTCGGTTCGTATACTCTTGCCCCACGGGGGCTGGGGCAAGGTTTGCCCACACGTACCGTGTGTACGTTCACGTCTAGCATATATGCCTGTTTCCTCAAAGTCGTCGCGGATATCCCACCTGAAGCTGAGATGTCCTGACCCTGCTCGTGTTCCCGGATGGCAGGAAGGGTAGGCGGATGGCGGGCGGCCAAACGATAGAAGAGTTTTACAATTTCATGTGTTGGATATCGCCTCGAACCCCAAACCGATGACAGAGCGGCCCGAATCGAACAACAGCGACGTTAGCGAAGGCGGCTGAGAGAAGCTTCGCACCTTTCCGTGCTCGGCACTTTCTATGACCTCCGTTTCGGGTTCTGACGGCTACAATCTCCATTGGCCCGAGCGAGGTTGGCGTGGTCCAGGAGAGGCCAGGGGGGCTTGCGAAAGAAAGAAGCTCCTCATGCAGGCCGGCGAGAGCGAGGAGGGGAGGAGGGGAAACGCGGAGCGGGAAAAGCGGAGCGGGATCGTATATTTGTGCGCGTGTGCTGCTGCGTGGGCTACACCGCCCTGATAGAGACCGCCACAAGCTAGGTCCTGCCATGCCAGTCGGGAACCTGCGTAAGCGATCGTGTCTGGTCTCCTGCGGTCCTGCGACGACAAATCTCGGTCAGGACGCTCAGGGATCTCAGGGGGCGCTGGTGAAAAGGGCCTGCACAGGCTCCGCTAGCCGAGAACTAGTAAGAAGACCCTGGCGAAACGACCTTCTCTTTTTTTTGCAAGCCGACGCCGCCGCCACCACGTTGTACGCGACAGGAAGCTCAACTCAGTAATGAAATATGGGATCATCCTCTAGGGGACCGTCCGTTCGATACACCTCGATTTCTAGCCGAACACGATTCCGGGGTCGCCGACTCTGTCGTGGCGCGCCGGCCCGATCTTGTCGTTGACGTTTATTAGAAATGAACCGACAGAAACGGTGTCGGTCGGTGACAACAACCGACCAATGTTCGCGAGTGTATGGCAAGGGGAAATTGTTCAGCTTCGCGACAGAAGTCGGCAGCGTCGAGAAGAAGTGGCAGAAGCCGAAGCGATCATTGTCGAGTTCGGCAAGCCGCCAAAGGGGTCCGGCCCCCGCGCCGGCGATCCGGCCTATCCTCGAGACGAGTGTGGAATAGGAAGGTGGAAACAGGCAGCTGAGTTGGAATCACAATTTTCCAGCGAAAATCGAGCCAGAATCGAACGACTGCCAGAAGACGGCGACAACGTAGCATGAAGGCGACTTCGGGGAGACGGCTAGCGACGGCGACGACGACGACGACGTTGCATTGCCTGCATAATATGGGCACGGCGTCGTCCGGGCACGGCGTCGTCCGGGCACGTACGCGCGGCTAACATGAGCCAGCCGGCAATGAATTCCGCCAGGCAGAAACATCCACACGAATGCGAAGAACACAGCAGTCCTATAGCGGGTCGACGACACCCACGAGCTCATTCATCCTCACGGAGCAGAGACGACGTCGAGCGTTTCGAGCGGACGCGGACATTTACAATCGGAGGAGGTGCTCCGGAGTCACAGAGAAATTCAGAATTACGCCCTCCCGCCGCCCACCCGCGTGCCCGGCCTGCGGCTGCCCGGCCTGCGGCTGCCCGGCCTGCGGCTGCTCGGCCCAGGAGGGAGAATATAACAGTGGCCGGCTGACGTGACAGCGAAAAGTGTCGGTCGCCTTTACAATAGGATCCCACGCACGAACTATGACCTAAAAGGCCTAAAAGGACCTAGAAAAAGTGACCGACCCCACACGCGACTGGCCCGGCCCGCCCTGGCGTCCTGTTGCTCGACGGATGGTAGAAAATATTTCATATATACATATATATATATGAATAAAATAATTTAATCCAGCTGCAACTAGATTTCGTGCGACGTCACGCCAACGACGCTGCGCGACTCGGCCGGCGGAGGAGGCACGCGGGGTAGAGTGACGACACACGGCTGGGATCGTTGTGTATTCGTCGCGTCTGTCTCATGCGAGACGGTGCAAATAAACCGACGTCGTCAACAGCATCGACTCGAAATATATTTGTAGACGGCGCAACGTCTCAAAACGGCTCATCAACGACGACCCAACGGCGATTGGGCGATTTGCGTGACTCCGTTACTCTGCTGATTTCTAGCGGCACACCTGCGCCGACCAGACCCAACGCGACGGATGACGCCGACGACGACGCCGCGAACGCCGTCGCTAGAACGTAGGCCTAGCCGTCACGCATGGCAAATGGAGTTACATGACAAGAAGCGACGCGTACGTCTTGGACAGTGTCGTAGTTCGCTGCGACCGGACGCGTCGAAACTATCACCACACCGATACCGTCGTCGTCGTCGTCGTCCACCTAGAAGACGCCACGAACGACGAAAACAGAATCGCTCTCTGTGTTGGCGCTCGTTCGCTCCGGCTGTCTTCTCGAGTAGCGCCACTTGACGTCGTGGTAGAAGTGCGCGTCGCCTTTGGAACGACGCGGGCCGCGACGAACGGAAGGCGATCGCGTCGAGACGCGAGACACTACAGCCGGGGAGGAGGTACAAGAGCGTCAAGATAGAGCGAAAGCCTAGAAGTGTTTACGGACCATGCAAAGACGCTTTGGGATCAACACCTATCGGGACGGAGTTCTCGACTAGTAACGGAGTTCTTGTAGGAAATAAAATTGACACACACACACACACACATACATATATATAGAGTGTGTGTGTGTGTGTGTGTGTGTGTGTGAGTTGCACGGCCATTGGCGTATTCGATGTTTATGCTGCTTGAGAAATAAAAGAAGCGTCTGCTGAAACTCTGGAAATATTTAGCGTTCACAGATCGTGCGCGAGCTGGAACCTGAAGTGACTGTCGAATTCTGATTGGCACAGACGTCATTATTAATCGAGTTTCGCCCTGATGGAATCAATCAATCAATCAATCAATCATGTTTGTTTTCGTCGACTGATTTCTCCTCCTTCAGGTGTTAAACTCGCAGTACTCAATTACGGAGAAATACCTCAACTGCGTCGGCGGAACGATGAAGGACGTCCAGCCGTTCAAGGAAGTTCCCGATAAGTTGATCCAGCAAATAACGAGAAGTTTCGTCGCGACGCGCGTATTCGTGCAGGCACTCGGCGTCGGTCGCGACGTGCTCGCGGTGAGTCCGCACGCCGGCATGGCCATGGCGTATTCGAAATCGAATTTCTTAGTCGCTGTTTCGCTGCTTTCGAGCGTATCAGGAAGCGTTTGCCGCGTCAGCCAGTCCCCCATGAAATGCCGGCGACCAGAACGTAGTCGAACGTCGATAATAGTCGAATGGATTTTATTAAGTTGATTTCGTGCCCTCCTTTTACTCGGATCGTAGGACGCAATCAATATATTTATATATATTTATGGCTGATTGATTTCGCTAACGCGACTGTCGTCATCTAGGAAATAGTTGCCTGATAGTTCTCCTGAGCGAAATTTCTGGGGCGCGCGCGGACCCATCGTTCGATCGTTGATATTTTGCACTTCACCGACACAGATTGCGTTTTAGTGGCATCGAGATAGTCAATGAATGTTCTTCAAATGACTTCAATCGCACAGATGCTCAACGAGCGACTCGAGCCGTCTTCGGCGTGCGTTCAGGCCGTGTCGAAGATGCACGTCTGCCCTCAGTGTAGCGGCTTCCCCGATGTGAAGCCATGTCCGATCTACTGCGAGGCGATGGTCGGCGAATGTCTGGCCGACGTCGTGAAGATCAACTCCCTCTGGAGTAAGTTCATCGACACGATGATCAACTTAGCGAGCCGCATGGAGAAACAGTTCAACATTGAGGAGGTCGTCGAGCCGATCGACCTCAAGATTTCCGAGGCGATCATGAACTTCCAGGAATCTCATGAGGAATCGATCAAGATGGTGAGCATACCGACAGAGTGTTAATTAGGTGTCTTGTCTTCTAAATACGCGTCTACCTTTAATTATCCCTAATGAAAAAGACACATCGGCTGTGTCTTCATCGGCTATGTTTCTCTAGTGACTGTAGAGCAAAACGAGGACCTGCACGAGGACGGTCGCTGAAGACAAGTAGATAAATAAAAATAGGATCATGCCTGTACATCAGAGCACTCTCCACACAGCCATCGGCTCCCATAAATGGGCTAATTTTTCACGTCGACACATCTTTTTCTAGATCTACAAACAGTGCGGCAACCCCCAGTTCCGGAGCAGCAGCGCTGGCAGCATGACCAGCCAGAGCCGGAGCGCGTCGTTATCCGGCGGACTATCGCGATCTGAGCGCATCCGCCGAAGTCCGAGCGGGAGCACTTGGCCCTCGAACCGGCCACGCAGCTCCTACAGCTCCCACCAGGAGTACGTTTCTCGCGGCGGCGCAGGACACACGTCGACCGGCGGTGGCGGCGGGGGCTCGTCGAGCGGCCGAAGCCTCGGCGGCAGCAAAAAACGAAAGGACAACAACGGCTTGGAGAAGCACATCGAGGCAATCAAGAAACAACTACAGAACATTCGTCCTTTCTTCAGCCAACTTCCGCAACGGCTGTGTGCGGCCGCCAACAAGGACTACTCCCCAACGGCGCCTGGTAGGTCTTCACGATGAAGCGGTTCGCAGCTGTGAGAGCTGCACGACACGTCCTGCAGTTACGTTTGCTCCGGGTGCTCAGCAGGACCCAGTTCTGGCTTGTGCAACAACGACGATGTCCTTCATTTGTTCTTTGCCTGTTTTTCTTGAGTTCATCTCGAAATAGATCGAATAGTCGGCTCGTATGAACCTAGGCCGTCTCCTAGGTCCTAATGCGTTAGAATATGTCATGATGCCTTTTATTTGTTATGTCTAGGTCATTTTATTAGAACATTTCAGAGTTAGACATGTGTCGGACACATTTATTACTAGTGTAGAAGGATACATTCGAGCCATGTCTCAGGTTCACGTGCGTTCGCCATGCTGATAGTGCACTTTGGCGTCATCGAGGCGTCCACTCCATTATCCCGGGCCAGGGTCCAGATCAGAGACTTCTGCCCACCCCCCGCCCCCCGCCCTACTTCTGACCAACTTCGATCCTTCGTCACGCACAGAATCGGCGGATCTAACAGTTATGGCGCTCCGTCTCGATCCGCTGCTACTTTCAGATGCCGAATGCTGGAACGGCTCCGAGAAGACGCGCAACCTCAACTCGACGTCGTCTGACAGCAGCGTCGGCGGACGGCTGAGACCCTCTAGGCCATCGAAGGCGCAGAGGGGGCTCGTGGCCCGTCAGCAGGATCTCTTGCGCATCATCATCAAGAAGTTACAGTTGGCCTATGATGGTAAATCGATCGAATGGGGTGGGGTCGAAGAGGACAGCGGCTCACAGGCGACGCTGCGTTCGGATGATGGCAGCGGCGACGTCGAGGGCAGCGGAGCCGGTTATTCTTATGGGGGTTCGGGGGATGAGAGACATCCCGATGATCCGGACCTGGAGGGCGGCGACGACGCCGAGGATATGTGAGTTCTTTGTCGATTAGGCCGGCTTGAGCGTATATATATATATATATATGCATTTCTATTCTTTCATATATATGGACATATCATCGACGACAATGATTACCTGTGAATATGTGCGCTTCTTTAGCGTTTCCTCTAAAGACTTCGTGTCCAACAACTCCCAGCGCAGTCCGCCAAGATGGCGGCAGCCTCAGTCAGCTGTAGGTGTGCGTTTGTATCGGTTTTGTCTAATCGAATTCGTCAACATTTCAGTGTCCGCCCATCACATCCGCCTCCAGCGTCCCAGACGACCACCGAGGTGACGTCTACATCGGAGGACCTCTACTTCGCGTCGTCGACGGTTGTTTCGGTGGCGGGAGCCGGTCGGGGGCATGGCAGCACGCCGAAGCCCGGCACCCGGCGTCGAAAGAAAAAGAAGAACGGATCGCAAAAGGTCGTCGCCGAGGGGAGCGCCGCCGCCGCCACCTGGCACCAGCAGGCTCTCGCCGTCGCGTCGCTCTGCGTGGCGCTCACGTTGACGCATACGCTAGTGGCTGCTCGGTGAACGGGAGCCCTGGGGAGGATATTGAACGAGTGTTAAGTGTCAGGAGTGCCACGAAGACAGCCGATGAAGACGTGAGCCATGTAGAAAGACGCTGCAGAATAGCTTGAGTTTGGAAGGCGGACGACGCTGAAGACAGCGAGGCATCGACGGTGGGGCAAGGTTGAACGAGAGGACGAGGCAGAACGGGGCAAACAAGAACAAACTGACGATGTATGTATTGTGAAAAAGAATAAGAAACAAAGGGAAAAACCTACTACCAAACCAAGGCAAGACAGGACTGTGCGCAGGTTTGGACGACCCACGGCTGATCCCTCCGTTATTTTGTGTATAAGGCAGTGATAATGATATGCGTGCGATGTATATGATGAAGTCCATTCCCTGTTTGAGAAGGCGGTCGAGAAAAAATGGGCATGAAGACAGAGTACCCTGCAAGACATCTTCCGCTGACACGCGGTGAGCCTTGAGCCTCGTGGAACTCTGTCGCTGTTTAGGTTGCGTAGGGCACTTAACGGAGGCTTCCGTAGCTGCGACGCGCCGTATCGCTGAATGAAGACATCAACGAACGGAAGAACTCGCTCGTCGGAGCGAGGGGGGAACGGTATACTCTGTATTCGTACCTCACCTCCCTTCAGGTCTGGTGCACATCGACCAAACTCCCACCGCATGATCAGGTGTGCGGGGAAGGAGCGTTTCGTAAGGTGGATGCAGGTGGACAGAGGAGAACCAAAAGTAGACCGGAACCCGGCAGGGACCACGAGTCCGTACACGCAGGCAGACACGATATTGTGACCCTTTCATGCGATTCCTCAATTCAAGGCCCCCCCCTCGTACCGTGTAAATACTAACACCCACAAACAAACGAGCAGGCAACGAAATGCAGAGGAGCTGGCAGAAAAGCGTAGCGGAACGTCTCCGTCGGCGGAGAACGTTCGTCGGCGGTGAATTTCTGCCACGAAGAAATTTGTGTGTAACTTACGGGACGTGAAGTTTACGCCGATTGGAGACCGCAAATCGATCCACTACTTCACGAATGGACTTCATCACCGTTGGTCGGACGCCATCCGGATGTTATGAACGGACGTCGAGAACGAGTGGTAACTAGAGAGAAATGTGTCGTTCGGAGGTGACACCGAGCAGGCAAAAAACGCTTCAGATAAAGTGAATTCCGATGAGGTTGTATCCTACGCATCGAACACTGTCAAATGTCGGCTTCGTCGTGTTGAATTGTGACGGCGACCCTACACGACTCGTTTCATTGCTGAACGCTCTTTACGGGTTGCTATTTTTTTTTTTATTGTCCTATTGTACGGATGTCCAATTGTCGGCCGGATTGTGGTGTTTATAGTAGTAATTATATCGATTAACTTTTAGTGATTGTGATTATAACTGTACTGCTGGTTTAATTGTTGCTAGCGAAGCATAATTTTATGCACATGTGTTCGTTTTCTGTAACACGCCATCACGAATGCTCGTCGATTACAAACTTCTTCATGACATGATTGCATCCCGTCAGCGATGAAAAAGCACGATTTTCACTCGTTGGGCAAACGGCGAAAAGTAATTTTAGTTTATTTTTATTTAACAACGAAAAAGACAATAACAAGAGCAACAACAGGAAAAACTATTGTGAGCAAACGCAAAAGTTCTCAGTCGAATGTCAAAGTAACTCGATGCACGTCACCCGATCGGGCAAAACGTCGAAGTTTCGTCGCGCCGGTGGACGTCAGCGAAGAGGCGAATGCCAGACGCTGCCGGCACTTGATCAATCCTGGTCAAAGTGACGGCCGTGATCCGACGAATCGGAGAGTGTGTACGTATGTGTACATTTATACTGTGCAGCTTGTTGTGCAATGTGGTCGCCCCTACGTCCTCTGCTAGGTCAAACAGAAAGCTGAAGGGCATCGGATAGGGTACCGCCAAGATGAGGGTTTACTATTTTAATGTCCATGTTGTTAGCCGGAGGTCGATGGCTGCGATAGCAAGGCGAAACGATGAAGGGCCGAATTCGTGCGATATCGAGGTGCCCACGAAGCGACAAGCAGTATGCGAAAATGCAGCCAGCCGTCCATGCTAGGGGATCGGACGGCGGAGTAGAAACGAATGCACTCACAGTCAGTGTGGATATGCTCGAGCTTGTCTGATCCGGACGAGTCAGTATCCGTTGTTATGGTGACGTCTGAACAAGGAAACTGTAGAATTAGCGCTGATAACATTGAGATAACGATACATTGTTGGCTACCTTTTGACGATAACTCTAAACCTCATGACCCTTAACAATTGCGCGAGTCACCGCTATTCCTAATGACCTCATCTTTATCCTAGGGCACGTTCCTCTGTCGTCTTCCGTACGATGAGAAACCTCGTGGGGTTGTTCCTACTCAAGCGCCTTGCTAGCTCAGAGATAGCCCACACATTTACGAGACACAGCGACTCGAAATCATCATCGTGATCTTTACCGAGTTTGCTTTGTTTTTCTACGTATCATATCGCAACACACTGAGTACTCTTTTCCTCATCTATGAATGACATTCATATCCTCAGCGCGTTTGTTAGTTTTGACTGTCTCGGTTTCATCGTCATGATTCTCCCAGGAAAAATTGCGTTTTCCTGTACATGTTTGTTTTTTTTTTTTTTTATGAGAGTTCCGTGTAGTAACGCTCTATTATAGAGCGTTACCAATATCAAAAGCCTCCTAGTTTCCGAGTAGGCTCATCTTAGGCATTTAGGCACCATTAGACCTTGAGTCATGGGACGTGAATCTGGGATTTTCTGCCCTTCTGTCTCGCTCTATCCACATCCTTAAGGCCACATACCCAGACAGAAACAATTGAACATAAGTTGCACTGTCACATGCCACGTGTCTACAGCTTCACATCTTCGCCAATTTCCGACCTCACCTGAAACCGATCGCGGAACCTCGTGAGTCGCCCTCCCTGCCGTTCCTAATCTCTTATAATATCACGTACGGACGCCCTCGAGATCATCCATCTGCGTTGTTTCCTCTCTGTAGACGAACCCGATTCTTGCACTGCCCCTTCATCCTTTGACCAGTCGTCAATTTACGGCGCGTTTCAGAAACACTTGTTATCGAGAGAGACAGGAGAAATATCGAACGATCTATTTTGTGGTGCTACAAAGGCACTCATATCCGACGCGCGACGCCGAGGAAAAACACAACGCGAGCAATTAGCCATACCTACTAGCTGGGTACCACACGACATCTTGCTGTACTTTACCTCCTAATGGCTATCTACATATTTAAATATTTAACTATTCCATATAGCCGCATGTACGCCGATGCAAACAAAGAGCAAAGATATATACATGCCGATACACGTTCACACACACACATATGGACACACACACACACACATATAGACACACACAAACACATACATTCAAAGTAGAGTATACGCGGATGCTGCTACCATGGAATTCAGGGCATTCCAGCAAGTTGACATTGTGCGGTACACAAGGTGCGGCCTTTTTTACTCTCAGAGCCAGAGCCAGAGCCGTTATCCGACAGCAGAAACGTTCGACGAGTTAATGGCGTTCAATTGTTCCCTTCGACTACTCGAAGGCTGCTGCTGCAAGAACGCGTTAGATCGATGTCAAGCCACCATGGTCCCGCAGCCACGTACGGGTCACTCCCATTTGTTTACCTTGGGACCGGGACAGGGGTAGATGGGACGTCCGTCGTGGACAAGCTGTGTTTTCTCGAGGCCTGTATCGCCAAGATAACTCCTCTATTTCCAACCTGCCTCTTCAGCACTAGGCGGCTTGCTCGCCAATATTTTTGTTATTGTAGATTCATGTACATACGAACGAATAGAAGACGACGACATAATAAACAGTGCATCACCGAAGGCTGTCAGAGTCGCCGCCGGTAGGGTCGACACTGGCAAACACATGATCATGATAATGATAAAATTATAATTATGATTATATAATTATTATGATAAAAATAATATTAACAAAACGACAGAACGAACGAAAGAGACAAGGAGAGAAGGGGGAGAGAGACAGAGGGGAAAAAGCTTAAAGAACGAAGCTCTGTAGAGCGACGACCATGTGAGGCGAGGGAAGGGAAAAAATCAAAGGTGTGATACGGGAGAGAACAGCCAATTCAAGTGACAGTAAAAACGTGTGCACTATTCGCGAGCAGAAGAGTGAATACTACAATGACGCCAGCTACAGAGAATGAACACATACAGAAATGTTTGCTGTGGGCGTCGCCAACAATGTGCGGCGAACCTCGTCGGTAGCACACAACGATGAGATCGGCTGTGGTGACTGAACAATGCTGTGGCAGCAATGGCAAATGGGCAAGAGAACAATTAGGCAGGGCAGGTAACAAAAGCAAAAGAAATTGCTCGAATCTTGAATAGCCAACGGGACTGGACGAGGCTCTCTCTCCATCTCGCCGACGCGGGACGTGAACTCATACGTAAACAGAAGCAAATAATTATAAGTAATTTAAGTTAAAAATAAATGTAAATACCATAAATCATATTTGATATCGTCTTTTAGCTTAAGGTCAGCGGTAGATTCGTAAGAGATGAAAGTGAAGTACTAGTAGGTTTCTAACATGTCATTATTAGAAGGGTATATTCTGCCTATTCTGGTTGTGCCAGCCTTGGCATTGTTTGTCGTGAGAATGAGCTAGCGCTAATCCAAAAATTACGTGCACCTAGTCATGATATGATTGATGATAGTAATAATAATAATAGTAATATTACGAGCAATTCATTGGACCTTAGCTCTATGATACCATTAGAGTCCTATAAAGACCTAATATGTCAATAATAATTTCTACTATGACTAAAGCCACTTGTAGCCGATATATTTTCCCTTCCTTTAATGATTATTCCGTTTTTAAGCAATGTGATCTAGTCAACTTCGATTAATCTCCTGATGTAGGTTGGACGCAGTCTGATCGATGCTTGCTACCGATGGTACTCATAAGTGGTAGAATTATTATGGATAGAATAAATCTACGCTGCGCTTTGCAGAGTGGGTGTAATAAAAAAAACCCCTAGGGAGAAAAAAGTCGCACACTTTCGCATGAAAAACGTTTTAAGAAAATACGGCAATCGTTATGCTCGATAGATTGCTGGAGATTCTAGAAAAGACATCACTGTCGCTCTGTCATCGCCCTGAAAAGAAAATCTGCGCTTACTACATGCACAGCAAGATGAATATTTTCAATATAACTTTAAAACTGCTTTCACATCAGCACTCTGCAGATTGGCAAGCGATCTTGAATTGTCGGTTTACCTAACCGAAACCTAGTTCGTCGTAGCTTGCAAATCGCCCGCGCTTGCCCTTAATCTTGGTAGAAGGAATCATCAATATCATCACTGGGCCCTCGACCCCACAGTCGGTATACGTGTGAGGAATCCTATTAATTCACTGCCTGAGCCTCGAAGCCCTCTCAGACGATTGCCGAGCGAGTAAGCGCATGTGGAGTAGGGAAGGAGTCGGATTCGCCAACAAAGCAATCATCGGTAGCACCAAGAGCCTGCTAAGTGCCACTTTGTTATGGCAAAGTCATTAATCGGGTAAAGCAGGCCCGTTATAAGGCCTGTTCAGACACTCATTCAGACGCTCAGGTTAAGAGGTTAGCCCTAAATCAACAAGTACAATTAGACAATCGAGATGGTCAACTAAATATTGTGGAGCCAAAACTGATGCAGGTATTTAGCGGAAGGTCAAAATTAAGCTAAATTTAGGATCGACGGGTCACTACTGGCGTAGGCCAACGGAGGCAACGATTCTAATAGAATGCTTTGCTTAGCCGCTGGAACAAGCAAAAGGTGGTTGACCTCACAAAAGTCTTCTCGATTGACTCCTGTGCGTAGATTTTGCAGTATTGAACGAACTTCGAGGCTCCGCTTGTCAAAGAAGCGCATTTCTTTGTGGGGAGTGTTGATTTGGTCAAACAAGGACCGAACGAGAATAAAAACAAACTCTAAATAACAATCACGCGAAAACTTACACGCTGAAATTTTCGTTCGTAAAAGCCGACAAAACATATACGACAAAAAAACAATTACTCAGGGACTACAGGGCGTGATGCATTCTGCTAAACAACTACATCATTGTAAATAATTTATTTTTACAAGACCATTTTGCTTTTTTTATTGCTGGTTTGCCAAAAATACCCTAGAAAAGCTTTTCTACTTTGTTATATATATATATATATATATGTGCGCGTGGATGTGCTAGTTAGGGTTCGTGTGTTTTCTATTATCGTGTGATCTAAAGATCTCCGAGGGAAAGTAAGGTGAAACAGATATAGCAAAGAGAAAAAATGCTTCCGTTCGACTTCGAAGGAACCGAATGGATAGAGAAGGAATGAGAAAGGAATAGGAAAAGGATGCCGGCAAACATGCAACCCAATCAGAATCCAACTTCTTAGACACATAAAGTAGTTGTGTGCGGATATGGCGTGAGGCAGGTTTTCTGCCAAAGTCCACATATGGGTCTCGGGGTGTATCCAATCCCGGGCAAGTCGTCGACGGGAGGAGGAGGAGGAATATATGAGACTTGCAAGACAACTTACTCCGATAGACCTCGCGGCAGAGCGGAAGTGACACCGACTCATGCAACGTAGGCAGGACCCTTTCCCGCCAGCGTGTAGAGCCATTTCATCGGACCAGGCTCGAATCGGTAGTAGCCTAAAGTAGCTTGCCCACGCCATCGCGGTTGTTCCAGTCATTACTGACCCGTTGAACTGGAAATAGCCGAATACCTGGGCAGCTATAGTTCAGCAGATATTTCTTACACCGCGTGGGTTGCGTGTGTAAACAGATGAAATTTACTGGCCGCGAGTTGTTACTCCGAAGGAATCACGTCTATGGCAGGAAACTATTGTCTGCAGCATAAGCGGACCGCGCTATCAAGCTGAAATTTTCGTCCAAAGCATCAATGATAAGCTCGATGGTCTTTCTCAACCCGACATGCGGACGAGATGTATTCATTCGCCCATTCGTAGGCCCAAACTCGAGCTTACCAACTGCTCGACTAAACGCCGGCTTACCAATCGAAACGTGGGCTCGTATCATCGATATGCACGCATACCCACACCCTGACTGACTAAGTCCTGCGCGTATAATTAACCGTATAATAAACTAATACATAATCATCTAAGCTTAGATCGCGGCATTGCCAGCATCAGCCTCTACAGGGGCTTCGCTGAGCACCTGCCCCGCATATGTGGTTGGATTTTTCCCTTACCAAACCCTCATCACCATACCCTGCAAACGCCCTTTACCGCCAACCTCAGCATCTTCTTCGATACATCGGCAAGTTACCGGCAAGTCTCACCATATGGCCGGCCACCCACACCCAACGCAGGCACTTCCCCTCCTGCCTCGACGATAGTGGTGAGTTCCTAAGCAGCACAGCCTGAAGGATGACGTCTGCGTATTCCGCTGTACGCAGCTGCCCGTGCTCCGAGTCTCGCGCAAATGCCCCATCGAACAGAGCTCAATAAACCGTATACGTCGTGTGCAACTAATCAGCCACCACCCCACCAAAGAAGCACAAGCCAGCCAGCCATCCAGCCACGCAAGGGTTTGCAATCGTACTGAAGGCGGTTTGCCCCGCCGATCGGACTGTGATAACGAAGCGAATCGCGTGAACTTGCGGCACGTGAAATCCGTACGTGCCGATACATAGTCGAGATTTTGCGGGCGGAACGCTTAAGGGCCACGGAAGAAAGGATTCCTCCGTTGAAGGAGCGCTGTTGCCGACTGCGCGGCGGCCGCTTCCGGTAGAGAACTGCCCACGCCGTACCACAGAGTGGTACGAAATGGATGAGTATGGACGTGTCGATGTGGCATTTCGCAATTGGCCAAATGACTTGTTCGAATAATATATTTGTAGATGTAGAGGAGTGTTAGTTTCAGCGTTAGGGAGAAAAGGAAACCTTTTCAGAATTGTGCGAAATTCTCGACTGGAACAGCTGGATATTGCGGCTCGGATCGCATGCTCTGGCTTGATTCGGTGCGGAAGTAACTCGACGATGAAGATCATCGATGTGTAGGCATGTCTGGGCTGTCGAATCGTTATAAAGCGACGTAGACTTGTAATTTGTTGTCAGAGGTTCAAATAGAGTGAGGTCGACATCGCCCAAAATCAATCAATCAATCAATCGTCATTTTAGTTTAACCGAGGATTATTTGGAAAACTACAGTTCCAAGACTCGGGCGCCATTTAGAACTAACCCTCCATAACCTCCTTTAGAAATGTCTTTTCGCGATTATCCTTAATTCATTTCAGCCTGTCTTGTATGCTCGACCATGGGACTGCTTGTCGACATCTTGGATCTAGCCTTGGAGATGCATCATGGATCACTTATATAGTTCTTCATCGTCATTTCTAGTACACGTTTTAGTTCCAACACTTCGTAGGATTAGACAACCGCGTATACGCACGAGCAGTGAGTGAATGCTTCCCCTACGAATTCCGAATCTGTCATAGGCATTTCACCATCTCAGCAAAACAATTAGTGCGGCCGCCAGACGTTAACTGCGAACCACACAGGCGCACACTTGCAGAACTGCACGAATGTATGGCCAGGACACATTTGAGCAGGCCCAGCAGAACTGCAATGGAGAGATATCGACGTATAGGTCACACCTGTCCATATCGATCGGTACCTGAAGGCATCTTCATTTCTCCTAATGCAGAGGCGGTCCCCGCCCACGGCTCGACAAAGCGAGGTCAACGCAGGATCAACATCCAGCGCGGGCTCGTCCTTCATACCTCATTTCAAGGTATGGGCCGGTAAACCCTCCCGTTTCCAGAGGCTCTCCTGGGACTCCTTGGAGTCTAAGAGTTGTCCGAGAGAATTTCTGAGGCGAAATGCCTGCTCCCGACATGCATGCCTGTAGCCCCCTCAGGACGCAAGTGGGTCATTAGACCGACCGCATTACCCGAACCCCCAGCAACCTCCGACCCCTGAGAAGACCCCCACTTCGCCTCCCTTTCTGTTCGACCCAGATGAGTGGCATTATCCATTTCTTGTACCTCGCTGTACAGCGACGTGGTCAAACCAGACATACCCTGGCAGCGTCCTCCAGTTCAGGCCCGGACAGGCTCTAAGCCGGCAAATTCAGTCCGGAAGGGGCGGAGGGAGCTAGTGAACTGGCTCCATTCCTTATGGGATTAACCCTCACTTCGGCTGGCTGGCGAGGAAACGCGAATTATTCACCACTCGGCGTCGACTCTCACCTCACCCGCGATCTTTAGTATATCCCGCCTCTAACTGGCGCCATGGACAGGGCGGTGCGAGGAGAACCCAGCGTCGGCCAGGTCTCGCCATCAATGTTCCATCTCATATCGCACCTCGGCTACTTCAGCGACCTCACCTCTGATTGAACTTCACTAGGCTGATCTATTCAGCCACCCTGGCTCACGGTTGGAGAAAGCCCGACGAGCCACCCGGCAGGCCGTAGGCTCAGCTATAGGCCTGTTCCTGTCGTAACATGGACATCTACGAGATGAATGGGTTCCTCGCTGGCCCATGTGTCTCTCCCCCGTGGTGGCGATGTGGGCGCTTTTCTCCCGAAACAACACCAGACAGCCTAGCTATCGATATTCTCCATACATGTACGAGGTGAACTTCGAACTTGAGAATATTTTTTCACGCGCTTAGTGTTAGTTTTTCGCTCTTACGACGACCCGTGTCTAAGCTATGCCCGTTTGAAATGTTCCCATAAATTCCCGTTCCTTCTCAGTTGAGATAGTCTCAATCCGTTTTAGGTAGGTCTCGATGGCTTCGGGTATTTGTCATAGATTCGCTGATGTCGAAGATTCGTGCGATTTAGTGCCTTCGAAAGCTGTCCGTCGAATTGCCGGAAATCAACAAACAGCTTTGCCGAGTCGAAGTTGGTACCTGGAAGAGCTCTCATAGATGTCCATTATATCATACCAGAAAAACTTGCAAAAATTCCATAGGATGTATACGAATGCGAACAGCCTATATATATATATATATATATATATATATA
>MNPL01003321.1:0-49287 GCA_002081605.1 Tropilaelaps mercedesae
ATATATATATATATATATATATATATATATATAACGTATTCAGTGTATGAAAGCATTTACGAATTTTACATGTTTGACAACACATAGAGTATTTGTCACAGTTGATAATGTGCGGTATTGTTCCTTCCTCAATGTTAATTTTCAGATGCACTCGTTCAGCGCGAGACTAATATATATTACAGTTATAATAATTGTGAGCATCGCTCGGGAAAGATTCATCTTAGCTGCCAAACTAAGAAAGCAAGATTTGAAAGATAAGGTATCGCCAACTGGAGGATACCGCACGACTATCGGCACAGAAGAGACCATCTCTACGGAGCGCTTTGTAAGTTATCTTTGTTAGAGAAAATATTGAAAATGCTGTGGTTATAATATCACAGAATTACAGTTGCAGAGTCTGATCTATAATGGTAAATTCTCTTGTGTGGAAAAGATTTTATATTTTCAAATAATGGGGTGTTAAGTTTTCCACCTAGACGCTGCCGGTGTTTCGTATAGCGACTGCCTTTGAGAATTTTGCTCACGTCTTCGTTCCGCTTAAAGTAACTAAAGCTGGGGAAGGGGTGCTGGAGAAACGATGCAGTCGAGGGCCGCTGTTGACAGCTCTATTGACATTTATAGCGAATTTATGTTACGGGAAGAACGCGTTTCGTTTAAACATAATGTCAACATCTCTGCACATGTACCATATAAACATTGTGACTCAATATGGTATTGTATTTATCGCGGATGTCGTACGGGCAAACATGCCAAATCGTCCATTCTTTTTTATAATTATATGCTCTTTTTTTTGGTAGATGTGAAATACACGTCGGAACAACGTGTACACCGTCATTTCCCTATAAAAAAACAAACAGAAAAAATAAAATGGAAAATTTCGGTTTAAGCGGTAACCGACCGTTACTTGAATGAAATTTTAAGTAAAATATTCGTCCACGTAAGTACTTCTTACCGGTGCGGTATACATGGTATCACACGTAAGGTGTATATTGTAACGTTTATTATAATGATGGTGCCATAATTACATAAGTTTGTTATTGTAATTATTTTGATTTTAAAATAACTTTAAGAAGTGAATACAAGCATTCTTCTTTTGTATCTGACTGTTTTATATTTAACGTTCTGCTACTCACTCAGTTACATAGTTGTAATATCTGCACTAATGGTCACCGTTTTGCTTAAATAAAAGGCGTGCTAAATTGAAATTAAATGGAGCTTGGAAGTATCCGAAAAAATGTAATAGCCACTCTATAAAAGTAACTTTGATAGGTTATTTAATGAATAATACTAAATTTGTGAGCTTTAGCATAAAGTGAAGCAAGTAATAGAGGTAAGACGGTATTGAGAGACCGGGGCTAAACGGTTTTCTTCTGTAAATATATATATATATATATATATCATAAATTATTCTAATTGCTAAGCATCGTTGTTGTTACTGAATAAATCAAAGAAAAACGCAGCTTACCAGCTCATGGTGCTCTAAATTTGCGTTATTATATTGTTAGTGCTACCAGAAACAGCTTTTGAGTATGTTCTCAGCAGCAGAAGCAACGAGGAGAGATATTCAATTGCATGCAATATTTTTTTACGCTTAGTGATTTTGCTGGCCTTTCTAGTAACCCTTACAGAAGAAAAAACTTCGCATCCAGTGTCATTTCAAAATCTATTGTAGAACGCTTCCACTACTTAACTATCCCATCTCTCAGTACTGGCTGCTACTACTCGCGCTGCTCCTATAAACTAGTAAAATTAACGGTGTTCAATCGTAAATCTGCTACTGCAAAGGTTCTAGTGGTGCGTTTATCCATTACCATCCAACGAGAAACAGACGCATTATAGAGAACAAAGGGCTGATTTTAATGTAGTGTTTTTTAAAAGGAAGAAACGAGAAGCTAGAAAAAACGGGCGACAAAAAGCACGGAATTATAGATAATGTAACAAATCATCTAGTATGACGTCAAAAACGTCCATAAGATCGATTCACCAGTCGTATTGTATGATGGAGTTTCTCATGGGAACATGACGTAGAATGGTAGAGGACGCCGGTAAAGAGTAACGAGTAGTTTTAAAAAATAGAGTACAATGCGACGACTGGAAAGCTAATCTGTGACTCTTCTGTCATCATATCCATTTCTGTTTTTTTTAACAGAGGAAAGCTGTTAGGTTTGGTCTCAAAAGCTGTCGAGGGATTTATTGCAACTGAACTCAATCATATGAAGCCAACCCTATTTTCGCTGCAGCGAATGCCTAACATTTTCCTATATTATATATTTGTATGATGTATAATGTTGCTCCATTATGAGCATGCCTCCGAGACAATAGTAGAAGAGGAGATAGATTACGAATGTACTCCTTTGCAATGCTTATCTGCCGATACCTTATGGCCAGGCGGGATAACTACAGAGACGCATTGGAACCGTAATATTAGGCTCGTAAAATTGACAAGTCACTGCATCCAAATGGTTAGTTTTGTTTTACCGCGATGTTTAATGGTGTCAGTGGCGGGGAAAGCAAGAGCAGTGCCGGGCTACCTACGTATCATCGTACTATCACGTACCATCGTATTAGCCGACTGACAATACAGAAAGTTCGAAAAATATTAGATTTTTTAGGATATAAGTTTCATGCATTTTAGAGACGCATATATCGGTAAATCAAATAGCTAACATTATTTATTATCTTTTGAAGTAGTTTTTTTGTTAGGCGCAACCTCATGCTACAACTTATTTTATGGATAATTTGTATATATTTGTAGCCTTCTGAGAGGTGAACCAATAAACCTGCTAAATTCTCAAGTAGGTACGTCATTGTGCTGTTTTGGCTTGTGGATAAACATTTTTATTTTAGATAGAAATTATATTTAAGTTCGTAACGTTTTGACTGCGGGCCTCTGTGATAAAATTTTGTGCGCTTGCAAGGGGCACACGTTTCACTTGGTAAAAATTTTTAAGGTTAAATATTTATTATGTAATGTGGGCTCTCGGTATCTACTTAAAAAAAATAAAAAACCTCTTAAGCAAATATATTTAGTTATTAGGGAAAATAGAGCTATATCACGGCAAGGAAGTAAACATTATTTTAAAAAATGAGCTTGTGCCTTCAGGAAAAGCAGGTCTATCAGTCATCATCATGTATCTGCGGTAGACTACACATCGTTAAACGACCTGGTGCCAGCAAATTTTTAGGAAAAGTGTTAGGATCAGAGAGGGTCTTCTTAATCTCTGCATACCACCTCAAGGTTGAATATAAAACAAATTTGATTTTTATTCATTATATCAGACGGAGACTGAGATCGCTACCATCTACTCATGTAGTTCTACAAGCATCAACGGGTGAAGATACACGCGCAAATAATTACTTTTATGATTAGTGGATGGATCAAGCATCGTTCAGCCAAGTGTAGTAAAGATTTATGTAGAGTAAGCACACAGCTTATTGTTACTGACAATCCCACGTTGGCGGTGCCACATCTCATGTTGTCCCGACTGCTTATCTGCTGCCGCTTTCATTTTCAAAACGATATTATTTGTTATCGGTCGTCTAGCCATTAGGGTAGTTAGTTTTTGTCGAATCCTGCTCCAAGCGAGCACAAACTTAGACACTCAGCGACAGCAACTTGTCGTTTCACTATATTATTACAGATTCGGTGCATCCTCTTATGCACCCGCATTCCTTTGTTCGCATCATTGTCATAGCTACGTTCGTCTACGCCACGCGCATGCAATGGGATAGGATGACATAAACTGGACAACTAATGCTAATAATAATCTATTATCTCCGACAGATTAAAAAATGACCGCGTTATTAAAAGAGGATCTGTTGTATTCCTCTCTTCCTCCTGTCATTTTAGACATCGTTGTAGTGCAGATTAATGTTATTTGAAGTTGGGAAGTAAATTTCGAAATACTACATGTGCGCACCTGTGTACCTGTTTTGTGGAAATATCGTAACAATTGATGTGTAACTATCAAATAGGTAACAATGGCATTTATTTTAGAATCTTACTGTGCCAGACGGAGTGAATATATATATGTATTTATATATATATATACCAAATGGTTCTTTAAAGACCATATTGCAACAATATTTAGAAGACGTTATTAACCAAGCCAGTGAGCATCATTGATAATGGTCAAATATTTTTTTCAAGTAAGAGGCTTTGAACGTTCGTGTTATGTAACGCATTGTATACGGCAGCGTGCTTTATCAAGAGGTTCTTCTTAGGCAAATTCAAGTAGATTCATATTTTTGCGAATGCTGAGTAATGTGCTGTTGCTTAATAAGCTATGACCGAGCAGCAACAACAATAGAAAAACCTCTCAGCTTGTCATTGAAGATGGTAGCGCAGCATGTCGACATTTTTTACATATTCTACACGGCCAGTCTTCGGCTTTGTCGATTGTAGGTGCCACATTTTTCTTTTCTTTGATATTTAATAAAGATTTCGTACCTATAAACGGTTTTTTATGAAAACACAAAGTGAGCATAGAGTGCATGTTTACGTAGGAAAAACGCATTACTTTGACAGTAATCTTATGCCTTAATGTAGACTTCCAGCAGAATTATCTTAACCAAAAAAGCCGCCACTCGCAACACTGGTGACTGGGCAGTGTGGTAAGAGTTGATAAATGTAATCCCTTTTCTGTCAGTTTAATGTGGTGAAAAGTTTGTATATTAGTGGTTGGACTATTTACAGTATACGCAAGTGTTAGCTTTGCTCTTGATATAAAACAAACTTATGTATAGCAACTGTTAAATAAAATTTAGATAAAGAATAACTGCATCATTTCGGTGGAGACAAAATATCCAACTCAAACATATTTAGTTAAGCGGCGTATCGCACATCTTCTGCGTGCATAGACCCTTTAAAATAATATCATTTGTTTACGCTATAGTTAACAAACAAGCATGATTTTCACGACCTGGTAATACGATTAGAAGAACAGGAGACACCACACAAAGCAAATAAGTAAAGTCGTAACACATGACTTTCTGCTTATTATTATAGGCTATGTTTACGTGTGTTGATAAGATTATAATCCTAATAAATTTTATTTCGATGAATATTCGAGTACTCTGTGAATATAGGATGCGTGGATATACCGTCTTACTGGCTGCAAAAAGAGCTACAATGGTCATAGTTAATAATACGACGGTATAGTTAAATTCGCATAGCTGCTTTCAATCTAAGAGCAAAAATCAACCGTTAACCACTTTAAGGAGGAACCAGATGAGGAGACAAACGAAAAGCAAATTGTTATCAATTTCTGCGCATCTTAGTTTTGGCTGTGAATAATTGATTGACGGTAAGCAGATTTTTAGATTTCGTTGTTGATACGCGAAAGTTACATTGAAACTTTATCACACAATAGACCCAGCTGCGGTTATGCTAAATAATCAATAGGAAAACTGCGTATTGATCATCTTCTACCTCCTGCATAGCAGTAAACGGGATATGTCGCCCTAAAGTGTAACAGGTGCTGCTCTTTAATCTGGTCGCCAGGTTGAAGATACTCGGAAATAGGATAGAGAGTATGTGGGCTATTGTCGGTTTATTTATAGATACATAGCACAATACATTAATGAATGTTGTCTCCTAATAGTTTATGCTGTTTCAACAGGTATTTTTTTTGTCATCAGAGCGGAAAGCTTTAAGGATAAGTTTCGATACTAATGAAATGTAGAATATGAAGTGTCAGTACACTATTCAATTGCACGTTCATACATACCGTTATCATCACCGTCAGGTTAATGAAATACGTTTCACTCACACTTCGTTCTACCAAATGTCATTTCTTCACCATGAACTAAAATTACCAATCCCGATTTCTTAATCATTTCTAATTCTTACTGCGTCACAGTCCCTATACACTCGTGTGAATACGTAAGAAGAAGCGTATCACTAAAAGCCCAAGAAAAGCATTCAGTTTATACTGTTTTGTTGAAGATTTTTTATAAAAGAGTAAATTCGTCCTTCGTATACGTCGGCTATAAGGGCACTTCCATTATCAGTACTCAAAGCTCGAGTCAACAACACTCTTTTAGTCAAGTTAATACTCGCTAAATAATTTTGTAGCTGTAGTAATCATGTACAAACACACCACACCGATGAAGTTAAAGGATTACGTTTTGAGTTGACAAATATCAGATGCGTGAATTTTGCCAAAATGAGATTAAAAAAGTGGTTGATTAAAACAGGTGATTCTAAACGAAATTGTTTCTGATTCAATGTACTTAAAAAGTGTTGTCGCGAATACCGATAGGTTTGAAGGAACAGGATGAACTTTGTTTCATGGGATGAGTTCCTACAGCGATTGCTAATAATATATAATATGCATGATAGCATATAAAATTCAATCTGAACGCCCAGATTCGCTACAAAATCATCTAAGAATGGATATGTACTGTACTAGGTTATCAGGACAAATGTAAACCGGCATTAGAACACATTCGCCAGAAGCAATTAACTCTCACCATATTTAGGCCGCTTCCGTGAATTTCATTGTCTTCTTACCAGTTGACTGCGTTACCAAATAAAGCGCACTGACAGCAAGATCGAGAATAATGAAAGCTTAATGAAGTGATGAAGATACTGGTGGTGTTAGACTTCCTTAAAATTGTACAAATACCTAGTTCGGTAGAATAAATCGTGTTGTTTTTTTGGACCATGTCCGCTGTCTATTGCGGTCCTTGCGTTCAGCCAAAGGAATATCTCATTGCCTGCGTAGCAAGTTAAAACACTTCGGCTTCGACACATTCTGATTAAAAGTGTCAAGCGAAAAATAAAGCCCTTTGCAGTCGATTATCAGTTGAATGTGCAGACGTTACGATGATACAGGCAACATTGCTATTTATGTTAAAACAAGGAAAAAGCGGGTAATAGTATCAAGTGATAAAGCACGACGGACCTTTTAGAAAGAATTATTAATAGTGACTCCTTTCTGATAAACTTCACTATTACCTAGTGCATGCGAAATCCTATCCACGAACCTGTCACAGATTAGTGGTCGTTAATACTTCGCACACGCAGACACTGCCATCCTGGCGTTGGCGTAGTTAATGTGTAAAAGACGCACCTTAGCCGTTTCATCAACTTTGGCAACGCTGATACCGACCTTCTCGTAAACTCAGTATGACTATTCGAGTTCATCTTCGTTAAGCGTTATTTTTTAGAAATATATTTGAAGCTTGAACACGGGCATCCGTCAGCATTACGCCTTTTTAATCGCCGAAAATAGACACCCTCACCTTTCACCGTTGTTTTTGTGTTCGTCTTGCCCAATCTGAACACGGTTTTTCAAGGTTAAACAATTTCGTCACGTTAGAGGCCAGTAGAATATCAACTGAATTGATGATTTATCATACAGTTAAAAGAATTTTCAAATTGTATGCAGTATCTACCTGCGTGTAGCTCAGCATGTAATTATTACCCTCACTGGTTAGCGAACGCAAATCGAAAAAATGTTTTTTGGAGAATCAGTAATATTTCATGTCCATAATTTTACACTTTATTGTATATAACGTTATACGTTAAAGCCTGAAAACGTCAGTTGTAGAACTACATATCGAGAAATATGTACAACATTTCAAGGCAAGATAACGCAACACCCTAAGAAATCAAAAAGTCGAACTGACCAGAGACAAAATTGTGGCAGTTAATTCATGCGTGGTTCATGCATAGGTTAATTTCATAAGTTTCATCTGCTGCATACATCCCTGTAATTCGCTTGAACTTAAGTTGAAGATGGAAGCACGTGTTGTATGTGCTGATGATATTAACTTTCCATAGTTTATCCGATCAGAATTCGGTTGCAAAAGTATATGACAAAACAAATTGTTGTTATACTTTTTGGTCCAGGTGGTGAATATTCCCACTATCTCAGATATAGCGTGTATATAACATTTATTAAATATCTATATGTCCGTTTCAGTCTCTTCATATTAAAGCACGAGCAGCGCGCCGAACTCAACAAACCCTTGAAAGGTTATGTGGACCTTTGCTCAGGTCCTTTGCTCAGGACCCTTGCTGACTCAAGCAAGAATGAGAGACTGTGGACTGAAATATGAAAAACATCCACTAGAAAAAGGATTTCAGAGCAAGTTCTCTAGTTATTCTACGGGCGTAATTATTTTCCAAATTCTTCTCTTGGGTATTAGCACTCAGATCCATTGATGTTAAGGTTGTTCAGCGTGGTAGTTCTGCCCAGTTGTTCGTGGCAGCAAACTCTGATAAAGTTATATTGGAAGGCATATTCATCGTTTCACCGGTAAATTTGCAGGAGATTTTTTATCATATTATTGACAACTTCCTCGCCCCTTATGAGCGCGCAAACATGACATACACATGTACATTAGCACTAATCATTTTAAAGGTAACCAGCTAAAATTTGTACCGCACAATGTTATCGTATGTAACTGCATCTCGTTTTCATTTTATCGGCCTATTATTAAGACTCTGTAGGATCTTTTTACGGCACGCAACAGTTGTGCTCAATAGACTTTTTCTTAAACTGCTCTTTCTCCAATTTGTTCCTCGCTCTGCTTATTAACCGATCTCTAAAAGAAACAGTTTTGGGTACATCTAATATAAACGTTACTATTGTGTGCCCATAATTCGTCTAGTATTGTAATTTTGTTGTACTTCAGTTTGTAGTCATGCTTCGTTTTAGTGAATTCCGTGAAACAATCACCTTCCTAATTTATGTGCAGACTTTTCACATTATAGACTAATCTCTCGCGCATCGAAAACAAGTGAAACCCGTAATTGAAGGTCTATTATCTTTATCTTTTGGAGAATAATCCATGCACATTAAAAAAATTAAGAAATCCTAGCTTTAAAGATGGACCTATGGAAGCATGAATGAACCTGAACGAAGAGTCCTGGTCTTTTGAAGCATTTCGTTAAATAATCTTATGGTAAAGGCTAATAGTGAGCGGCAATATAAGATTTAACTCCAGTGTTAAATGACTGACTTCGATTGTCGCTTACGGTTTTTGCATGGTTAGAGGAAACTTCTATATATTATGTCTGGCTTTAGACTGCACCGAGAAAATTGGGACGTGTCAATGATTCTTTCTCCGGAAGAACATCTACACAGCCATGCTTTTACCATGAGGTCTTTGATAATTCATAATAGAATGGCAGTTGCGAACCGTGTTATGATGGTGAGCGCTTGACGTTGCATGGCACTGATAAAATGAATTAGGAACATGAAACCAGTGCACAGCGGGAAAGTTTATAAATGATGATTTCAAACCTGCAAAGACACATGAAGACGATACATTACGATACAACAATATTACTATTTTAAAACATTGCGTTTCCACGGTAACATAATCATACGGGATAGCACAAAGAAGTCTCGCTTATACAACCAGCTTTAATTTAGCCGAGCGCTGATGCAACAAATACTTTACAGAATAATAAATGAGATATAAGATATGCAAAGTCCAGGATAATTCTAGATATGGACAAAGGCCATGTAGTTCTTTCATCTGTGCGAATATGATAATAACAAGACTCACGCTCTTGCTTAGTACAATAACATGTTAAGTAACACCATATAAGGTTAGCATCACGCTAGGCATCTCTCTTTATACCTGAGGTTGTGTTCTTACGGTTCTTGAAGAAATTTGGAGGCAATTCCGAGCTTGAACAGGAGAAGATCCGCAAATCTTTTGGAATCTAGCCCCAAAACAAGCACTTACAGTCATCTCTTTTAAGCGTAACTTTGGAAAAATTTGCATCAGTTAATTACCCATATGCGTATGAGTTAATAATTGATGGGGGGGGCGCTTAGTGAGCCATGTTATTTTATGAATATTTACAACGAATTATTCATTTTCAAATTGCAAAAAGTTTGGTAACTGTATCCGGGTGTTCTGAAATTGCTGCAAAAATAACCTATTTTAAAAATGTTTTTTGACTTGAGCACTTACCTTTTATTTTATTTCATTTTACAGGTGAATCAGCTTTCGCCAGGAGTGCGTTCATCTACTCATTTTTCTACAGCCTTGTCACCGTTATCTTTAGAGGATCCTGAAACTGCCGACCCTCCAAAAGGCCCTGTTACTTTCAGAATACAGGATCATTCACCCTGGAGACCAATGGTTTCCGAAAGCGCAGCTTCACACCGGGTTCACAAAAGTACATTCGCCAAGGGATTTAAATTCCACACATTTGCCGACGAGAAGCACGTTCCAGGTAAGACCCCTGACTTTATTATGATATCGTTCATTGAATGACCCTAAGAACTATTTTTTGCTAGAAAAAGCTCGGAGCCAATAGAGTGCTTAACAATTTTCATCAAACAGTACTATCAGAGCTGTATATCCATGATTCATTAATCGGTAGATACTCGGCATTGTTGTTATTAAAATCCACTCCGTTTTTATTGAAAGTAATAACGTGCAAATTAGCATTATCCTTTCAAATCGCACTATTTATAGGTAGTGGAAATGAAAAAAATAGTTTTTTCCGGACTCTATTTGCCTCACTACCCCAGTGGTGGTTCTTCATCTGTCAATTTTCAAATGAAAAATGTATTAATGTGATACGACTTTGTGATACGATATTAACATGTGAATTGTGTGATCGTTTCATGCAATGATTTGAAGGTGTTTTATTTTAGCAGATCATGCATTTTTGTGAAAAATCGCTGCTGTTACCACTATCATCGTCTAGAACAAGTAATTTGTCCCAGACGTCTTGAGTAATCGAGCTAATATTAATCTAACGTGGCAAATCATCGCAATTCTGACTTCATTTGCCAAAATGTCGGCCAAAAAGGCTGTAGCCTTGAACGATACGCCAGTAATTTTGGCGGCACCGTATTTGGATACAAACGTGCTTTTTTCCTTTCCTGCTTGGTCAAATATTGAACTTTATAGAAAAAAAACGTTGCATGTGATTAAATTCTATAGGGGACAAATTATACAACGTTCATTAAAGAAATATAGTAAGGCTTTGTTGTATATGTAATGTGTATATGCATATACATGTGTATAGATGTGTATATGTAAATGTAGTGTGAATACTACGCTAATTACTTTTTTTATTACGTTTAAATTTCGCTAATGTAAGTAACGTGAACAATTTGCAACATTTAAATAGGCAAGTTAGGTAACAACGGGCGTGGTAATGTATGTCCAGTGAATAAAAGGGCACATTAGATTGGAACGCTCGCACGTGAAGAAAACAGGTTAGCTCCTCACATAGTAACTTCTGACCTAAGACTGACAAATACCAAATCCTTCCTCTAAATAACTTATGGCGTATAAATGAGCAGACCGTTGTATCAGACGATGTGTCCTTAATTTCCGTAGCGAATTTCGACCGAAAAATCGAAGACATTTCGCTGTATTGGTGCATTTTAACTAAACTGTATTTATTAACGTTGTGTTAGAACAACATGTTACATCTACTCGAAAGATAAAAATATGGCAACACCTCAAATTATGAATCTGTTTCAGCTCTTTGCGATGTAGTTACTGAAATTGCCTTACACCACCTTACCGTGACGAAAATAATATTTACATGAAACAATCTTTCTGTACAACTTATAGGTACGTATATCATGTGACGTTAGTTAGACACAGCGAAATACCATTTAATAACTACGCAGTTGCCGATAACTTAATGGGACCGAGTATAGGCCAAATTTAAATAAAAAAAGGCAAGGCACCTAGTGAACCCAAAATGCTGTTTGCTTTTGTGTGTTCCACTAAACTCGCGCCAGTCATCTGAGCCATAAGTATGCATGACTCTTTTGGGTGTGAAGTTTTTGATACGTGTTGTTCAACCCCATAGAATCCGATATAGACGCTATAAAGAGTTTGGTTCGCGAGATGATGCCTGGAATACGCTAAGTGCCGCAATGCTGTGTTGTGAGCTATCAGCAATTCGTGTAGTACGCGGACATCACTGACCCATTTTTTTTTATTTATCTCTAAAACATAATGTAGTCTCATCTTTCTGTGGGTGTATCGGCCATGCTCCCGTTGGCGGACACCCACCGCCTCTTTAATTCTGTTTAGACTTTATTGTTTGTGGACAAAATAAACCCGTGAGGTACCAAATGGTTTATTTATAATGGCTTCCGTTGTGTCTAGTTCACAAATTATATGCGTACAAATCATAGCTACGCTTGCCCAAAGAAAACCACCTAAAAGCGAGCCAGCAGAATTGCAACAGTGCAAAAAAAATCAATGAAAATAAAATCACTGTTTGTCAATACCGGTGAGGCTATCTGATAAACATAAAGAACAACAAAATTATACTATAGCCATCGTAGATGGCTACCGCAAAGCTTAAAGACGTAATGGTTGTTGCTGATAATGAAGCCGCGGCTGATATTTCTATGCGTTTGTGTGTATGTGTGTGTGTGTGTTTATGTGTGCGAATAAGCCTTTTTTTGCAAAACGATCATCTTCATAAAGAACCTCTAACCGCCACGTAACGCATAACAGAGCGGCGCGAGCATAGACAAGTCTAATTAACTAGGCTAGGCTGTTGAACGAGTTGGAAAAGGGGTCTGCGCAGTAAACGAGCAAGGAAACGTCTAGAAAATGAAAAAAAGAGAACATACAAGAATTTTGGCAAAAAAAAAGAGAATCGTGACTGTATTTTTGCCGGGTATGGTAGGTTCGTTTCAGCCACCGTTGTTCGACGACAACGCCAGCGTCGTCATCACCATCACTGTCACCATTACGGCCACTGTCATCATCAGCATATTCATTAACAATGACAATCCCAACAACCGCCCGTTCCCACTTTTTAAATTGATAGTATTTTTTCGTGAAGCAGTAATGTGAGCGTCGCTTGTATTTAGAGCCCCATTGGCTCTGATTATTTTTCAACGAAGCAGAACGTAACGTAAAAGTGGACAAAATATTCCGATCGCAACTCTTACAACGCCTTAGGCTCTCGACAGAGGTCTGTCGGAGGGAAGTTGATCCATTTAGCTCTGACCAATAATAATAACAATGATAATAATAATAATGTGTCATTTGGTAGCATTGATTTTATGTTGAACAATTGGCAATTGTGTTGGTAGCAGACGAACATCATAGTGTTAGTTATTGCTGGATATCTTTATGGATTTACGAGTGCGCAGTAAACATTATTATTATCGTGCGGATCGCATTGTTTACGTTAAATAGTTGAACATAGCTGTAGACGCATTCCTAATTTTAATAAGCTTACAATCAACTACTTACCTCGAAGGCTAGTAGTCTTAAAAAATACAGCTTAGTTTTTTGATAGCTGCTTTCTGCGAGTGTCCAAATACGCAATAACTCGTGTTGATTTGATTACACTGAGATAGAAGTAGCAGTATCAATACTTTTTTAAAATTAATGCGACCAAATGGTCTACCAATTTGATTACTGAGGTCTTTATCGTACCACTTCTGTATGTTACCATTAGAATGGGAAAATCGTGTGACAGACAAATCTGACGGCTTTTTTGAAGTTTGAAATCCTACCGTCGTTTGTTAGAATCAATTCTCTTTCGATAAAGGCAATGAAAAAGTAAGAAATGCTCCCTTAGGCGGAGTACGGCACGGCCGCAGCAACACTAAAATTATAACGTTGAGCGTGAATATCGACATATTCTACCTAGAGACCTATTTTTGGTCTGTTAAATTTGGGTCGATGTGTCCGAAGCATTCTGATTACACTGAGAATCAACATCTCGTTTTCATCTACCTTTTCAGTCGTGGTGAGACATTCCGAGCTTTTACTCCATCAGGGGACATGCGTCGTGGGCCATACATAAAATTTCTGTACTCAGCGCACTTAAATAGATTTCACTTCTCCCTATAATTGCTGTCTTTGCCTAAAAATGGACACTGGTAAAGCGTTATTTTTAATGTCTAGTGTCTCAAAAGGGGGCGTCTTCTATCTTGATACTGAGCACCGGACTGACACCGGATTACCATTGTCGTTAGTCCCGTAGGATGTTTTTGCGTTACATTAGCAGTATCCGGTGACTCGTAGCTGAACGGATAGAAATCACAAGTTTTTACATGAAGTTTTTGGTTTTTTACTTTTCTTTTATCTATTTATAATGGGTCAAATGGATTCGTCAGTTACACATGAAAAAATAAAACGATAGTCTAAGAAACAAATTCAATATGGATGAAAATTTAACTTGATGTATTTAATTATATCCGAAACTGTATATGTGACCTAATAGTAAACGAGCTAACTACTGATAGATAGAAAAACACGGCTGCTGGGTATTCTCACTGCCCTTTCAACTCTGCAAACATGGGGCTCACTCAGGTACTTCAAGAATATAGTAGTATTGAAATGTACAACTAGTAAACACAAATTATGGACGAACTTCAGAAAAGAGTCCATCTAAACAAGTGTAAATATGCTACTAGATGACAAGGCAGGTTGTTATAAACTTTTGTAGGACTTGTTATAGAAAGAACCTGCATATAGTACTCTCACTTATCACAACAGGCAAATTATTCCAGATATTGGATCAAATAAAACCGCACAGCTACATTGTGGGCCGTTATCGAATTATTAATGGGCGCATGTATTTGATCATCACCAGCAGTAGCAATTTGCGCTATATTGAAAAGTGAACTCCCTTCGATTTGGCAATAGAGGCCTTAGACGCCAGATCTATTGCCGTCTTGACAAAAACAACGGTTGCAACGACCGAAAAATTGGGCAGAACATTTGCAGCAAAAGTTTGACAGGTCAAGCAAGACGGACTGCATCTTAAAGTGTGGAATTGAAAGAAATCCTCCGGGGTGGGGGCAGATACGTTACAGTCACTCTGATAGCAGCGAATACTAATGAAATAAAAGAGGCGGACAACCACAACGACGGCGGCGGTCAGTGCAACCCAGGCAGATAAGGCTTCTACCGCTCTTTTCATTATCATCGTCATCATCATGAAAGCGTTTATGACTAACGGAGTTTACCTGTTGCGTGAGGTGAATACGATCTTGCTGTCGTCGCTCGATCTATCTGTAGCTTTATTGCAATCCGACGGTCGGACGATAGTCATAAGTGCGTATACCCCTCTACGCCAATGTTACTATTCGCGCAGTTCCATCGAGCAGCATGATGCTGAGGCGGTACCAGCGACAGTAGCATAGAATATACTGGTGCCAACCACTATCAGCACTCGTAGTGGCACTCAACATTCATTGTCCGGCCGTCGTCGCCTTCGGTTCGTCTTAGTTTTCGTGTAGTCGAGTGTTCGCGTTTGAATGCCGGTTTACCACTATAGGCATCTATTGTTCACCAGCGAGGTAACGGGAAAAGTCTGAACGATGGTTGGCTTTTCGGACTGATAGGTTACCTCTGGCCAGCAGAAGATTACCTAGGCGAGTCCACAAGTAGCGATAACGATGGTCGTGGTCATAGCATATAGATAAGACTATAATAGTGTGACTGCGCGTAGCTCTATACTTATGATGACGATCGCGTTCGTCGACGTAAAGGCGAGGTCCCAGCATACCGCACCCCATTATCTCGTCTTTTTTCGTTCGCTGACTTCGTTAAGCATGTATGGCAGGTATAATCAGCTCTAACGGCGACAATGACCACGAAGGCAAAACGACGCAGTAGAGTCGTGCAAAAACAACAACAACACAATGAAATAAAGAAGAAGATACTATATTATGAATAATATAAGCACAGTAACAACAAAAATAGAAGCACCAACAACAACGACAGTGTTGAAAGCTTTAGTTCGCACCCGCAGCGCGGATGTCGGGAGCGATCTGGTGACAATTTCAATTGTATGTATGAGTGTGCGCTTACGTCACCGGTAGTAGGTGAGATGTGCTGTATTGCGATGCATTTTCATTGTGGGCCGATACGTCAAGCTAACCAAACTGTTATAATCATGATATATACCGCATAATCACCGTCGAAAATTCCCACTGCCATTTTAGATCATAATAACAGATATTACATCATAACGCAACGATCATCAACAAACGACACATAATGTTTAAGCGAAATCGCATAAATAACATTACGAAGGAAAAGTTATCGTTGCTGCTGCTTTTCATAACATTGTCGCAACTACATGCAGTAACCTAATACCATAGACTTCACTTTTATTTGGTAATCTCTACCAAGTCAGTTTATTGATAATAATAATACTTGCCCCGAACGATTTTAAAGGACGTGATAATTAAAAGTAGCGAATGAGCTAGTAAAGTAAACTGAAGCGAACTGAAAGTAAACTGTCTACCACGGAAATGTTGTGATCGAGGAAGATAAATAAGAATTCGCGTACAGCAAGTTTAATAAACGTTGTTTATTTTTTTGCATTTTTTTGCATTACTTCATAAGACGGACCCCATATAAATGTGCAGAAAAATACGTAGAACCCACAATCATACAAAAGGAGAAACAAGAAATCTCCTCACATGTAGGTAGATCTGCCTTGCTTGTAATCTGGCAATGAAACAAATGCATGTACAGTTGAAGTAAAAGCTGCAACGTACATATTTGCAACGTACATAGGATTACCTGATTTCCTTCCGCTCATATTCATGTACCACCCACAGCAGCGCGTTCTACCATTCTTTACTCCGCTGTGCCCTACAGGATGATAGCATAGCGATTGTTCATCGGGGCGATCCCCTTTGTTGCAAATCGAACGATTGACATGCTAAAAACCCGCATTCTCTTAGTAATGTCAAAAGCTTTGTTGTTATTGTTCACGTTGCTCTTTAGTATCTGTGCCAATGCGTATGGCTGCGTTTGCTCGCCTATATGTGTGCTTTACTGGGCGAAACTGTCGGAACCGAAGTTTGGTTATTTAAACAAAAAATCGAACGCGGCCACAGTTGGATGTGTGTTTCGCGCAGGTCCGGACGAAGCATAAAAATCAAGCCGTGTATTATTACTTTGGCTAAAATTTTCTTTAATGTTTGTCTGAAGCGACAGACCAGGAACTATGCAACGTCTTATGCAGCAAAGTCCATCAATGGCAAAACACATGTTCTGTTTGGTAAAGAATTTTGTTGCGGAAACGTCTAGTCGAAAAGAAAAACGCTGTTCGGTAACACCGAACGGGACTGTAAAGAATTCGTTTACGTCAACTTATATTTGAATATTTTGCGGAATACTAAATTAAGTTTCAACAAGGTTGGATATCTTTTTTTTCTCAATTTGCTTCACCTGACGAACCCCAAAGAAAAGTTCTTGAAAAAGCCTATTGCGCACTATTCGTTTGCGCATGTCGACATGACCACAAGGACTAAACAGTGTTTTCGTTGATTGGTATACAAACTTACTTAGTGTTAAATTCTGAATACTAAAACTTTCACTCGATGAAATGAAAACAGATTCAGTCTAGCTGCAAAACTAAATGGTAGAGTAATATTGTAATACGACTTCATATTCTCAACGAACAGCTGCATGAGTAATGAACGTAAGTTCCTTGCCGTTACTAGTGTAAGAAAGTTGGGTTTTAACTACTGAGTGCTGTACACCACTTTTTTGTTATAAATTATTGAATAAATTGTTGAAAGATGTTGAATCAATATTTCATTTTTCCAAAGAGGACGAGCAACTTAATTAGCTGTCCAGAGTTTACGAATCGTGGAAAGGGTTAGCAATTGTTGCTACTATTATTGTTGCTACTCTCGTCCAGGTGCTTTCGAGGTTGATGAAGTTCTACACAGAGCGAGAAATCGTAACCCGGTACCATCTGGAAGCACGCCCGCAACCTTAGCCCTCTTTGCAACGGCAGCCTTTGAGATGTTTGTAAGATGCAAATTAAAACACGTAAAGTGAAAATACGCTGCGAATTGTGACTTTCGTCGTATGTAATGCTGTTCTGCTTCTTCTAAATGTTAATTTTCCAATGAGTGGCAATATTGTAGCATCAATTATTTATCTTATTTCGCTATTCCTTTCATTATTCCACCAAGATAGGAAAATGAGTAATGGTTATAAACTTGAGAGATGAAGACGAAAATTGTAATTTGATGTAAGTATACTCTTGGACCAAGGACAATGATGATCCTAATAGTGCGAAGCTGCACATTGTTTTGGATGATAGCTATAGGTTTTCTTATGCTACAACGATATTACTAACACGAAAATATAATTCGATTCTACTGCATGCTGTCGCTTTAATGGACCTCCCTGTTAGCCGTGACCAGCTCTATCGGACGCGTTCCTTCATACACCGACTCAGCTCATAAAAATACTCATCACGGTGCCCATTTCCTCGTACCGTCCAGACAACAACATCGCCTACGTCAGAAACACAATGAGCCCAACTACAGTCATCACCACGAACCAGATCAGCCAGAGTATTATCCTTATCATTTGCCCAATGACGAGAAACACGGATTGACCCATCATGGCCATCTACATCAGACGGTTGTAGGTCGCCGACCATCGGACCATTCACCTCAGTATGCTTTGGAACATCACTTTAGAGACACCGACCAGCCAACAACTAGCAGCCACTCAAGAAAACAACACCAGAAACATGACCAAAGAGTACGAGAACTGCATTCGACTGCTCCTTATATTCAACAGCAGACACATTACCAACCGAGGCAAGACCTCCACCTTCAACAGCAACATCAAAGGGGGTATGTGAAAGAACCAAACTATATTCAGATCGAAGTCTTTAACATGAGGGTTATGTCAGTGCGACTTCCCTTAATATGTTTATACCTCAGCTCACATTAAAAGCAATTAACAAGAAAAAAAGTGAAAGTGTTTGTAAAAAGTGAACTCATTTCAAATACCTCTTATGAGATATAAAGTAACAATCATATCCTGGTGCTTTCGGGAGTGTTCGGGGATATTGCATTCCAGAATCAAAATGCGCTTATCAGATAAGTTAGAATACTCACACCACTATAAATAATTGTTCGCATAAAGGTAAAAATATATTAGTTTATTGTGTTTTAACCAATTATTCGAGGATTTTTTTATAATTGTTGTCTAATATATGTAGAATCTTCACTCGGTCCATATGCGATAGACCAAGGTCTTTTAGGATCAAGGTTTCGTAACAAGACGTGCCAGCCGAATACTCACCAAAGGTTCAAGATGTTGTAACAGGACTGTTGCCAAATAGATAAGTTCTGCAAACTGTGCTACCTGCTATGCGTTGAATACAAATTTATAAGATATATATAATTTTTTTGCATATGCGTGAGTAGATAGAATATATTTTAATCGATATTTATAAATATAGATATGGAAGACCTAAATTATTTTATATTAATCCGGGAAATAGTGATTGGGAAATATAACGATACACAGTTACTTGTCCGAGTACAAATATGCCTGTCATCACTATGACATCCTAGTCGAAACCGCATAATTGATTTTTAAAGAAAATACCAAAATCTTAAAGCTAGAGTGTGAGGGTCCGCATTCATGCTCATTCCTACTACTATTAGTTCATCAGGATGCTTTTACCTGATCCTTAACGCAAGCCAAGCAAACGTTGCGAAGACTGGCTTCAGCTGTTCAAGTCTGTTAATAACTAACCTTTTTGTCTACTGAATTAGGCATGATCAGGTTCGATACGTATTTGTAGATGAACAAGCGGCAGTCCGAAGTTCGAAAAGGGCAAATCCCATCCCTACTGAACACGCCAGCGCAGGCCGACAATCCCAATATCCGGCACATTTAGAACAACAACAGCAGCAGCAGCGTCTCCAATACGCCCCTCATGAAGTTCGTGTCCAGTATACTTCGCAGATCCCCCGGGAACATTCGACAGGAAAAGTAAACAGTTGCAAATGGTAACCCTATCCAAAAAACAGTAAAATATAAGTGTAGTCCAACTTCTCGATAACAACTCTTGTGAGTTCGTTAACATGGTGAGACTGCAATGCATACTTAAAGAGGAATAAGGTTTCACTGCGTGCCACACATCCATAGGAGCTTCGATTCATGGCCACTCGCCTTCCCAACGAAAAATACCTTTCTGTTACTTTGAATTACTCTAAATAGCTTTATTATTATATGTAGCATAGTAGATAGAAAATGTAAGACTGCACGTTACAAAGCATCAGAAAGAAGAAGTGTTAAGTTACTTGTTGATCATCGTGCCAGATTGTAGTGTTTTGTTCAATATAATTATTAGTTTTTGTCTATGGACTAGTATAGGCTTTTCTTGATAAACGTGGAGACACAAAATAACAACAACTGCAGGAAAATCTGTATGCTAATGAATTGAGCCGCATCCTCGCGTAAAGCTTTCTGAAACTGCCCAGCTTACCAAGTCCAATAATTGTTCATATCCGTTATTTACAGAAAACATAACTTTTAATATTTCTTATTTACACAGTAGACCGACTGGGGTCCCAATTGGAGTACTCGGCGCGTTGTTTTTGCATAGGTTAACTGAAACTATGAAGCCGACCTGCAAACTAAACTGCATCATTTTCATTTTGTGACTAGTTTGAGATGAAGTCTGTGTAAACTAACAGCACTCATAAGCAGATGCGAGTAAAAATGACTCCACATGCTTACTGCAAAAGATTGTCGCCATTTGATTCACTTCAATTCCTTAAGTGTAGGTGGTTGACTATATATATATATATATATATATATATATATATACATATATAATAGAGAACAGTCTTTTCGACTGTCTTCTCGATAACGGTGGACTGCAATCAATCACAATATGAGAATAATAGTAATAATGTACTGTTTAAGATTAAATCATTTCAAATACAATTTGGCAAACATGATTTCTGTGCCCATATTTCTATGTCTGTTTGATAACGGTGAGTAGTTTTAAAGATACAGTTTATGTTGAAAAAATCAAATAAAGTTGCAATATTTTTTCAGGACGAAGAAGAGCCGTCGGATGATGTTCTTCTAGCACATATCCCACTACAAAAAGCCAAGATTGCTGTCGAGATGGATGATGTCAACGATCGTCAACACCCCGACCATGGTCAAAAGTTACTTCATCAGCAGGATTCCACACACAACACGGGTCCGATATATCGTGTAATTAACTCGGCGGACAACAAGGTACGAAAATGTTTGCCTCTTGAACGCTCGCTAGTTACAGTGTATCGATTAACGTCAAGGCCTTGTAGTTTTATCTCTGTCAGGCCCACGCAGACGTAGCTTTTGATCCATCTTGCACACAGCAAAAAATAATTTATGGGAAATGCATTTCTTTACATGATAGGATTCACTTCAGCATCGATGGCACGCCCACGGAAGGTTTCATATATTGGAAATCGAGTTTGAGCAAAGCCACGTCTATACGATCCTCACACAATAATATATCGCTCAGTAAAATAAACTCATAGCCTCCTGTTGAGAAGCCATTCACTTAGATCTGATGTTTTCTGTTAAAACTATATTATGTGAGTAGTAGTGCCTGAAAAAATTACCATATTGTTTTACAAAGATACTTTTTCATTCTCTATCATATTCATCTGCATTAAATAGAGTAACCTGCAAGAGGACCCCTCCATTCCATTTAAGCCAATTTACATTCTCCATTCTCATCTTTTCAAAATCAATTTGCGCAGGAGATAAGCGTTGGCTCGGCCGGGCGGTCTCTGGAGTATGATTTTAAGCAGCACCCTAAGACTACCCATGCTAAACGTCAAGATGCTCTACATAACCTTCAATCAGCCACCTATCAAAGCGTGACCCCTACTCGTGGTCGGACTCTACGACAGGCCCGCCAATTTACAGTTCGGGCTAGTGCAGTAACGCCCCGAACACATCACAGGGTATAAAGTGGAAGATATACAGAATCACACTTCGCCTCTCTGTTCTATTGAAATATGGGTATTTGATCTTCGGTCATCTCCGTATCCAAGACTATCGCTCCTTACATGTTTCTCATTTAAGTCAAACGCTAAGGATATTTTTTTAACAAACTTTGCCTTATTACTATGAACACACTTTTCTCATTTTTATCACTAAAAATAATGCCGCATTTCTCTACATTGCGAAGCTATTTTTGAATAACTGCAATTTTGGACAGCTTTTGTTTTGCTCAGCGTGCATTATGCTTGCATGGTCAAGAGTTAAGTTCAACTAGATGTTAATAGTCCGTTTCCAGCAGTAAAAAAATTAAACAAGCTCGTGGTATATAACAAATATTTTAAGAAATCGGCGCATTTCACAAGCCCAAAAAAATCATGTTCTCTACACTTTTGATGCAATTAGCAAAGTTATACAGTAAATCGATGGCTTGGTGCATTAACGCGCGTCTTCTAATCGGAGGAGACACCTGGATATACGGGTTCGGTCTCCGCCATTGCACACTAATACTTATGGCGTCCGTGTTAGGAAGTACACGAAAGCAATCTTTTAGATTTTAAATGTTGACCAACGGTCAGCCCTGAGTATTTACTTAGCACACTTATGAAACTAACAATGCTAAATTGGTATATATTCAAGAGTGGTCCAATGCTTATTCTTGATAACGAAAGACTATAACTGAGCCTATCAAAATCACCTGCAATACATTTTTATATATCAAACTATTGCGTTGCTCAGTCACGTTTTGCTACATTAGTGCCGACATGAACAGATTCTATAGACGCAAATAGAAAGTCATAGCGAGTTCCTTTAATGTTCTATTATTATATGCGCAAAGTTTAGGTAGTCATACCTGTTATTCAATTTTGACGACAATGATTAAATGTATAATAAGCGCTACAGTAGGTATCTATGAGCTGATCATTTGGGCGTATGATGGGGTCGCTCCTCTCTACTCGTTTACGCAAAGTGCTAACCAGGCCAATTTTATTTCCTTTTATCTGTTTTGTAGCTGTATCCACAGGCTCAGGCTTACATTATGCCAGAACGATACCCACTACATCAGGTAGGTTTGCAGGTGGTTTTTGTTTTCCTTAAAAGTGAGTTAGGAAGTACGATATTTCTGCTAGCTCTCTGGAACAATGCTGTCAATGGAACTGTGCAGGTCGTTCTTTCTATCCTGACAGACAAAACGTTCGCTGGTATGCCCATTTCAAGTATACCACAACAGCTGAAGCAATAAATAATTCGCCTTTTCTTGACAATAAGTTATCGTTATTACCATTTAAAATATTAAAACATTTTTTAATTCTCTATTCCATATAAGCTATTATTTATCGTGTACCAATACCCAGTCCAAATCAGTATGTGTAATAAAGAAAACCCTACACTTTACTTTAATTATTCTTATAGTATAAGACTGCTAATGGGTATTTCCGAAAACAGGACGTATTAATTAAAGTCACACTTCACTAATTAATAATTAGTCGAAGGGCCATTGATGTAAATAATGCCGAGAAGCAATGGCTACGATCTGGCTACGATCACTGGCATATTACAAAACACTTGAAAGCTTGGTCCTTGAAAGCAAATAAGTGTATAATAGTAGACTATCAGGCGTGGGATCGACTGAGAGGGTAAACGGAGCTTTAGATACTTTCAAAAACTTCTTAGCAAACATTTGGAAACACGCAATACGTCACATATCTTATACGAATCTGTAATTAGTTAATTAAGCACTATATAGGCTATTAGGATGTTTTCCGCTGTGATACAATAGCAGCAGTAACTTACGTAAGACTGTGATATGTTTCAGGCGTTTTTCCGAACGCCGGCCAATCTTCAGACGTCGTTTAGGAAGGCAACACTTCATCGTGCCCTAACTGGACCCTCGAAGCCGCTCTCCTACACTCCAATAGTGATTCGCCATGACGGTCGTCTGCATAGCCATGCTGCCCAAGCTGTCACATTGATTGCTCAGGATATAACAACTGATAGAAAACAGTTGTTGCATAATCGACAACCATCATTTATGAATTCGGTTATACCAGAACGAAAAGGGTATTTGACCAAGTTTCCCTTCTCTGAACAGGATGTAACGCAGGTACCAAGCTTAACCCAGGACATCCACACGTATATTAAGAAAAAAGCCGCTTAAGTACTATTAAGACACGCAGCATGAGTCTTATACAGTGGAGGTCAGTAGCATAGTCGATCAACCTAGAGCCTTCACGAGGGTAGTTATATTTCTCAACCTAGCAGATTTCACTTCAAAATTCTTGTTGACTGTTTGACAGTGGCATACATATCTGTTGTATCACTGCCGCTCTTTTATCAGAAATCTAATTGCGCTTTAATGAATATCACATAGCGTGACCTCAACTCAATGGCACGCTGAAGCAAATGCAAGCTGATTGAGAATAAACGGTGCGGCTCTTTTTGCTTAGGGAAGGGACAGTATTCCTGCCGACGTAAAGGAGATACTTTTATTTCACTCTAGGTAATATATAGCACTCCTGGAAATTTAACTTGGCCATTGTTATATGGATAGATATCAGCAAATTAGTTCATTTGTCTCTATACGCATCATTTGTTTAAAACCACAACGTAACAATCCATCTACTACAGTTACATAAACGCACTACATAGAAATTTCTTTGTACATTGATAGAAAGCAGGTATTGATATGTAATACATAAGCTGTGAATTTATATTTTTGACTCAGCAACTGTTATAGATGGAAATGTTTATCGCTCAAATTAGGTACAAACTGCCATTCTTAAGTAACCAGCAGAGAAGAGCCAGCAAATAAACTAGCCTACGTTAGTTCATTATTACTACAAAGAAAATAAGATTTCATACAAAAAATATGCTTCCCTAAATGAGCGAGCTGCTGATGTGCTCATAATATTTATTCTTAAAAACCTTACTGTCCTTATGTCAAAATGCTTGAAAGTACATTACACTCTAACAAAAGGCTGGAGATTTCAGAAAGGGGCGGTTAACTATTAATATTATTACTAATATTACTAGTTTTACTGTACTTACAGGCAAGGATTATTCTATTTGTGTGTTTAAATAAGCTAAAATACATTTGTAAAGTGTGTTTGGATAGGTACAACCTGAAGCAATATATATAATTTAAAATTTTTAATGAATAGTGTTCTACTACGATGTGGAAGGGTAAAAGAATATTGAATTTTCCATATTCTTTATGAGGAAAATTTCAATGTATTCGACTTATAACTTTACTAGTAAGCCGTTTTACGAATGCAAACAGTTTTGAGATTTGCCAAACTGATTAGAAAAGTTGCAATCTAGCGATGCCTTTGGTCTAAAATATATTACATTCCAATCTGTTTTTCAAATACGCTAGAAATATTTGTTTATATATTCGTGGATGTATTTTTGTTTTGTGATATGAAGTGTTGTCGTCAGTGTTCTTCTACATAGTGCGCTCCAGCTGCAAGGTACTGTACTGTGTACTAACGCTGTGATTACACCACAGCTATATCATGCTATATTAAAAATGTTAATAAAATCGTGTTCTCAATAAATTTCACGGTTTTAAAAGAGCATACAATCGGATACAGATTGACTCGGACCGCAAGCCACATTCAGCTCAAATGAAATGATTAATAAATATGCTCCTATAAAATAAATTGCTAGAAATAAAATTACCGAAAAATAAAATGATAGTTATCGAAGGGTTTAAACGTCGTGTAATTCAATAGTGACACACGGCAACCATTATGCACGTTTTCTTATTCTACTACCTAATCTATAAATTTTCTTTTGACTCCGACTTTGCAATATGATTCTCTTAACGCACGTGCAGTCAGGATCTTCACTTGTCACTTGTATACCGTATTGATAGGGGGAATGTCGATCAATTTCAAAATTAACAACAGTAGAGCGACGTACTTCATACTACACAGTATCAAGAATAATACAAAGCTCTGCGATATTCAAACGGTGGATACAGTAATTTCATTGGTGGAGATGGTGACTCATGTTTCCTCTTGAGCTCACGAAGCGACACCGGAATGTTCGTCGCAACATATCCGTTAGACAGACACACATCATAATCAATTATCAGCAAAGCACTAGACTAGTAATTCCGTACAAAAATCACTGCTTTTAAACAATAGCGTTCACTTCCATTATGCATACGATTTCCATCGCGTCACAACGTGCAGATTTTGGGGACTTCACAAACACACGCTGGAAAGAGATTCTAACTAGTGTAGGAGAGGATTCACAGTGGCCAAGACTGACGTAATGAATAAATTACATTCTCAACAATAGAGGTTTGCAGTAAAAGATCACGTTTGGCAAAAGCGTTTAAATTAATCAACCGCATTAAATTGTAAACATTGTAAATTATCCTCTTTTTGTCCCATATAAGGTGTCTTGAAACTCATCGTAGCCCCAAAACTTATCGTGGCCCCGTCATGCCTGGCTCCTCCATTAACAAGTTGCCTACTGAACTGCGTTGCTTTTGTAGTTTACGATATGATAGACACTCAAAGACATGAGGTGTAAGGCCGAATTGATGTACCCAACTCTTTGACACGTTTACCATTAGAATCTTGCCGCCCTCGTATCGTAAACCCAGGTCCAGCCACCAGAATCATATAGTGTCAATTCCTAATGAGCTGATTCCAGTTAATTTAAATTAGCAAGCTTTGTAATTAGCATTCCTGGTTTAGTACGTTCCCCATTTATGGTTGAAGTAATATCATAAAATCTTATTTCATGTTTCACAGCATGCAGGTTTAAATTATCTTCATAACACTTGCAATTATACCGTCAACTGACAATCTAACTTAGGTTTATTTATAACATTAAATATTATTTAGACGTTTATTCTATTTCGGGAGATCACCATAGGGCTCATTCATATTGTAAATTGGCATATGTACGTGCTTAAATTCCGGTCTTTGCCACGGCCTTGCCAATATTTTCTAATGTGAGATCATCAGGGTCTTCTATTTGTAGCTGCACTGATGACTCCTGTAGTTTTTCGAAACGTGAACATGATCATTTGTCAGATATAAAACTGAGTAGGAGGTATCCATCTGACTTCGAGTCACTAACTATTCGCTAACAGATATCTCAAAGGATCACTATTATAGGACCAGAAATTAATTGATTACTATTTGATAGTGCATTCTGTCGACTTCGATACCGGAACATATGAGAACCCTCTAACTCTGTCTCTTATTTTGAATTGGGTATATTTAGTACATCAATTACCCAATATTAATTTAAAATCCCTGTTTAACAAATTTTTTCAGAACTGACCGTCGGCCAACACTTTGTGGGATTCTCTTCTCTCACACTCCTCCAAAACACAAGATACGTACCGTCATTATGGCTTTGATCAATGCTTTATCGCTCGACATTCGTGCGTGTTCTACAACGTTCAACGCATCCGAATCCTTTTGCCATGTCACAAACACGAACTTGTACGTAAAAGGCAATGCATGGTAAGAATCAATCGAAGACACGTAGTGAACTGCGATCATACTGAAGTACTCGTCACATTATTTACCATGTTGCCTAGCCAGCGAACACTGAGCAGAAAACAACCATGCATGAACCGTTTTATCAATAATGCAAAGGTGCTGTTAAATGAAAAGAGGTATGACATACCTTTTGCTGACGTCGTCATCAATCGCCACTCGCATATAAACGAAAGCTCTGTCAAGGCTTTCCACTTTTGATTTCAGAGCACCAAGATCCTCTCCGCTCTCATTCGGTCGAACTTCTCCATCGCAGTACTTTAAAAGTACCCTGGAATTTCAATGCATACAATAGCCGCAAACCGAGAAAAACTGAATTCGATTTCAGCATATTTAACTATTTCACAAAGATATAATTGAATCTCGTATGTGGTATGCACGTTTTGAGTCGTTATTTATGAAAATGGATAATGATTCATGGAGTAATTGTTCTGTCCAAATTAATTCCCTACCAAAGTGAGTTTGTTATTTAAATATACTAGACTATACTGGATGTAATCAGAATCAATCCTACGCCTTGTCCAGCACTTTCGTTCGTTCATCTAAACATTTCAAGGTTAGCCCTGACAACATTTATCAACCAAAGTATCACTTTCACGTTACCTCATAAGACAGACCCATAAATATAAATGCGCACCGGCAGGTACATCTACGTGTCTCCTCCGGTCGCAAAGCACACGCGAATATATTAAGCCACTGGGTTCGACAGAGGCTCATTCGTTTTGGGCAACTATGGCCAACATTAAACCACTGTTCCTGAATGAACGAATGAGTAACCCATATCGCTTGGTTAGCTAACATGAACGGACGCTTCAGGGGTATTATTCGTACAGAAACATCTTTTGCGTAAAAAATAGCATTCAATACTTATATAAGAGAAGTTTCTTGTACTCGTAATAATGAACACGAGCACGTTTAAGGAACGGAATTACAAGTAAAGCTGTGATCAAAATATAAGTGATAGGTTGGTCGCAGAAATTAGGAAAGCTGAATATGCGCATCAGGCTCATTTTTGATGAAGCTTCAAACTTTCCAGCACCCTGACTCTTTATTGTAAATATATACTATTTGCCCGAAAAATTCTCGTAGCAGTGAGAATACGGTTATTTACTTTACAAAACTACCAATTTGTTGTTGAGGAATCCTGTTTGACATCATTGTAGGCTTCAAGGACTTTCGCCTCATCAATAACTATCCGCACCATACCGTCCTTATTTAACTGCCTGAACTGTAAAAGAATAGATATTTACTGATATTGCACTCCAATCGACTTCAGTTAGATTGGACGATTAATTCGACAAGAAGAACCCCTTCTTTAATTTATATGATTCAACATTAGACATCTCTTATTTGAATTTGCGAGATTATATCTCATCAACTCACCAAGATTAACGTTGACGAGCTGCGGTATGTGCTGCAGAATATTTTTGGTTATTTTTACGACACCCTGTAATCATCTTATAGGATAACTCAATGCACTTTTACCCTGTTAAGCACAGAAGGTTTTGGCGGCGGTTAGAGAATGGATAAACATCGTTCATCCCTTACTAAACTACTAAAAATTTCATAAGAATCTCCTGCATTTTAATCTCTTACCAAGCCGTCATTAATTCTAAAACCCTAGATCTACAAGCGGTGTGATATAGTTAACAGACATCAATCCTAATAATAGAGCTTTCCAACATATGTCTACATCTAAGGTATGTGATGCTACCCAGTGGTTTCCCGATACCAGAATATGCTTGTTTTAGTTTCTCGTAGTAGTTCATTTTCATAATGGCCATTTTTTTCAAGTGTAATTCTTATAGGTGCAGGGTGACACTTAATGCCTAGCAGCGAGCAACACTATTTGTGTGTACCAACAATGCATTGTATCCAATATTACCAAAATATCACACGGCAACGTGGGTGAACTAAAATGTTAGTTTAGTGGCGAATAGTACAACATACCCGTTTCGTCTCAAGCTTCATGGGCACTTCATCTGCACGGAGTGTAGCAAAGGGCGACCACGGCGCACCTTATATGACGACAAACAATACCAGCGACAAATATTCGGGGAAGGGCATGCTTCTACCAGGAAGAAAGTGAACTTCCGCTCTTAAGTCATTCACTTCTTTACTCATCCAGTGGAATCCGAGTTGCCCCAACCGTCTCCCTACAGAACTATCGCTTTTGCATTAGCGTCACTTACACTCAGCGAAAAGATGTTATTTTGAGGCCTCTGTTAGTAAAGGCTATTGTGCGTTACGAATTTTCGACGTCTCCAAATCGTGTAAGTGTACCTACGCTTAGATATAAGCAATCACTTGAGAGCGAACACAAAACAATAACTGCAAACACTAATAGATAATAGTTTGGACACTCAGGCAGCCTAGCTACCGTTTATTACAGTAGGTACACTTGTTTCCTAGCAGAAAACAGTCACTAGACAAATTTAACAGTAGCTTAATTCTTAAATCTAACGCAGTTGGCAAACTTGAAAGGTATAGTTACAGCCTTTATTGTAACCTGAATCCAAAGTTCGCACCATTAGTTCCTGCGAATGCGAAATATAGATTTTCGTCACGTTTCTACAATTCAAAGACACTTGACCACTCCCACTCGATATGTTATTATAAACAAATTGGAGAACAAACAGAGCAAATTATTCATTCAAAGTTGGTGAATTAACTAAATCGATCCACATACGGATAGCACATAGAAGTTTGTTTCCACGCTAATATTGTTATTTACAATAACTAATTAAGCTTTAAACTAACACCCTGCATTTTATCCTGCGGGAGAAGTATGTCGCATGTGTTAAATAGCTCTACTATTTTCACAAGCGTGTAATTAAAGCTCATTGCAAATGGAGTTAAAGCGAAAAGGGACCTACGTGACGCATGAACCGTAACATACAAAAAAAACAACGTATAATAAGATATATAACAACTCGTCATCTTCCTTTAGACGGTAATGCTCGAGTTGTTTTTAGAAACAACAGGAGAGAGCGACCTTAGGGTCAAGTGGCAGGTAATTTGTCTCTTTTGCCGCTTTTGTATTACACATTTTGGCTAAAGTACTACGCGCGGTGTAGCCAATTCAATAAGGCCACGTGGAAGCGGTTTTGTATAAAATACTTATTTAATGAAGAAGTGACTTCTCAGGCTTGAGTCCTTTTTATCACACGAATGGCTTAAGTTGTTTTGAGAGAATATCTAATCAACTTCTAGCCCTAGTCATAAAAACTTGATGAGAAAGGTGATAAAACCGTGTCTAAAACGTTAAATAGCACAATTACGTAAAGATGTAGCTGAATATTAGCTTGCACCAAGAATCGACATCAGCAAATATCTGTATTTGTTTAGTTGGAATAAACATTGTTTCAAAGTACGTTAGATGAAATTAGTCACATAAGACACAATCTGGTAAAGTCTGCATTCAAATGTTCAGCATACGCTGAAAAATAATTTATAATTTCTGGTTCTATGCAGCGTAGTCACAGTAGCTATGACAAATGTCCAATGTTACCTATTTTTCTATGAGCAAGCAACTCAAAAGCATCCAGCCCATGAAAAAAGAGCTTATATCAACATGAGCTGCTACTCCGACATTCGCATGTTGGTGGTAAATGTTGCATTCTTAGTTTCACATGTAAGTTATTTGACATATATGACACCAAACATTTCTCTTCAACAATCATTCGTGGAAACAAGTTGAGCTGCTCTTAATGGCCACATTGGCTTTTTGCCCTCGACGACTTTAAACAAAATATATTTTATAAGTTTACCAATCTTTGGGAAGATCGTGAAATCCCCTGCAATCTTCCTGCTCCAATGCGCGCGTTTGATGTGGCAAACTCTCGTAGGACGTGATCATCGTTATGCGCACTCTGCTTACTGCACCTCTGTTGAAAAAAGGTTATTAAAAAAGGGCCTTTAAATTGAATTATTTACATTTTATGAATCACGTTCTTTAAAATTGCGAATAATGCCAAGGTCCCTTTACCATCTCCTCGTGCACTCGAAACTGCCCCAAGATCGGTCTTTCAGGGCACCTATGCAAAACGAACAAATCATGCCTCTCTATAGTTGTTTTTTTGAGGTATGTGGTAAGCACGTCCAGCACGAATAGCCACTATGTAGGCAACGAATCAGCCCCAAACAGGCTAGCGATGTTAGATCGTCATGTTTGCGTATACCCTATCTACAGTATAAACTGTGTAAGTCAGGGCAACTAATTTACCATTTTTCCTTTTAAACTAGATAGAACATATATATTTTGATACAACCAACTAAAAATGTTTTCACAGCATAATACTAAAGTGTTTTTTTCATTCAGAGCAAGGAGACGCCTGTTTTTGTCTTGGCTTCCACGTCGCAAAATATTCAAATAAATGTTGCAGGTAGCTGTCGTGTCAGTAACACTTCCTTTTGCAGCGCGGTCGCATATGGTGTTTGTTGGTTTGAAGGGGGCAATGTGCAATGTGCACAATACTGAGAGCAAGCGCCTATGATCCGATAACACATTGAAGTGCAATTTTGCCGAATTTACCCTGCAAGTAACTACGAAGAAGATCAAACGACAAAGCCTTTCACCAGTTTTGTCTTGGTTAGGGTACCATCTGTCGGTGTGCAATTATTTGTACGATTTCAACCCTTAACATGGAAAACCCAAAATTCATACGTTGAAAATTAAACACCTGTTTATTTTACCAGGCAACTAGCTTGTCGAGTAACAGAACCAACTTTACGTGTGTTGCTACTCCGTTGCCGTCGATTGGGTTGTATTATGTTGTGTAATGTATCGTTGTGTATACGACTTGCTTTTGTATTTATAATCGTATTTTTTTAGTTACTGCGATATGTAATTCGGACACGTGGCGCAATGTAGCGTTTTATGCGTCATTTATTTTGTGACCAAGGTTTGAATGAAATTGCACAGCGCTGCACTGTCTCCTTTGAAGTGTATTTTAGGAATTTAAGCGAAGACCATAAACAATATACTACCGAGAATTTTGCCTTTTGAACATTCAGTAGGCGCATACCCTATCCTAGGGAAAATATCGTTCATTTCTTGGTTAAAATATCTTCCGCGAGGAACATCTGAGATCCAATAACCTTAGGTCAACTTCTTTGAGAGGCAGAATGGAAAGGATTACTTTGGAGTGCACAGTGTCGAAGGCTCTGCTAAAATCTGTTCACACTGTGTTTTCAAAGTCTAGAATGCATACCATCTGACTCTAAAATGAGTTATAGCTCATCCAGGTTTTTAACTAGATACTTTATTTTTAACAGAATGCTGGTTTTTAACTGGACGCTTCACTGAATCTTTCTTTTGCACGTAGTGCGCATGTCCGCAACGTTCATCTCCCCTATATGATACAATCAATGAAATTTTGCTATTATACCAGGCGAGACGTTTACTACCTTCCCTGCTCCATATCTTATTCGTTGCTCGTGTCATCCTTGCTTGTAATCGTTCACTGCAATCAAGGCTTACATGAATGTAGCTTTCTGCATCGGGGCATCATCCTGGTCGCGTGATTAAGCATCCAGCCTATTCAATTCCCAGGGGAAAAACGAAGAGGACACTATTTTTAACTGATAGTTTGCAATGCACGTTTCCAGTCCTCCGTCGACATCGCTACAAGAAAACACTACATTAGCAATAATATGGTTCTCGTAGTTGGGTTCATTGGCACATCTAAATTTGTTTATGCAAGGAAGCTCCGAAATCACGTTGAATTGAATTAGAATTTTGATAACAAATGACTCCGGTTTTAAACCAAGATGTGCATGTTCGCAGGTGAAGTTCTCTGAATTGGAGTGACCAAGTAGTTTCTCTAAATCAAGTATTCCAGTTCTACTGTATCCCGACGATCGCTTGAGGTCAAACTGATTTTTATTAACAGCATCTATTGGACCCGGCGGTCAGTTTTTGGTACAGAATCTATTAACAGACTGTAACCGTTCTAAATTCTAAATGGCACCAACATATTATAGTGCAAATAGTTATAACAAAAAGCGTAGAATATTGCAAAGCAGGTATATAAATTGATTCCGTGTTAGGACTTGAGGAACTTCATATGATGAAAATATTTGCTTCTTAAAATAATCATCACTTTAAAATGTTAGAGACGTTAAGGCCAACGATTCTAAAGCTACACGCTGTGACAAGGTCCCTGATCCAAGAGGGAGCGTCTATTTTATGCTCTTTAGAACGCCTTTAACGAAATTTATTCCCGGGTTCTCCACATCAACCTGATGTAACACTGAATTTGACTAATAAATTCGCCCTAGAGGGACAATCCTTGGTATCCTTCTAAACGGACCGCAATTACCTCATTTCGTCTCAAGGTACTTGGAATCTTAAAAGCAAACTTTTTCCGGAAAATAGATAATTTCTCTCCAATAGACAATCGATTCCAGGTGGGTACATACGACAGCGTGCACGCCAATAGACTGACGCCAACGTAGATGTATAATATTAGTTTTAGTAGTTCAGACTTAGTCAAACAGACGTCACCCAATGTGTCTCCTCTGATGGACACAAAAGCTTATGACAAGTGCCACACCATTTTTAGGCAGTTGTTTCTGGGAAACTCGGTGGTAATTCCGGAGTCAAGAGCAGACAGCATAGTGGCTAACATGATGGATGGGAAGGCAAAAAAAGACTAATAGAGGTAGTCGATAAGCGAATTTTCAAGGCCAGAGGAAGGCAAAGAAGAAAGAACCTATGAATCGGCTACCAGGTAGAGGAAAACGACTGAAATCAATATTAACTGATAAAACGCAGCTTCATTTTTTCGAATAAATGATTTAAAATTTAAGCCAAGTGTCGGTATTCTTAAGGCATTGAACAAATACTAGGTAGATTCAAAACAAACACACAACTTTCACAATAAACAGATAAGAGCCAATTTCAACCAAAGGCATTTAAGAATAAGAGAACACTTATTAACGTTTTTCCGTCTCAAAGTGCTGTATTTTACTCATTTCCGCGATAAAACACGGTGAACCTTATGTATATACATATATGTATATATATATATATATATATATATATCGTTTTGTACAAAATTGATTACACATCGCTTCGGTGCACTACAGTTTTCCATCCTTTATTTTTCAAAAATAAATGCAACATAAAATCGCGACGAGTTGAGGTTAGAACCCCGTTCGCCACACTGCAATACCTGAAATGCACTCTTGGTGTATAAAATAGATTTGGTCATTTTTGCAACACTACCCAACACTACCCATTTTTTATTACAATAAATTCGCCTTTTAATATATATAAACAAACAACCAAAATTGCCACCAATGCAGGTCCTGTCCATCCGTTATACACAAGCATGTATATGATCGAGAAACACCGGTTGTTTTTGGCGTTACTATATAGAATCTATCTGTGGTTCCTATACGTTCAATACTTGGACAGAAGATACCAAATGCCAGTCAAAGTGTAACCTGCTCTTTATCAAGGTTTTTGCTCGATGTACTCATACGAACCAGCTTTCAAAGTCATGGTTACTATATATTTGCACTTATCGACGAAAAGCTCGTATTTGCTACACCTCTTAGCTTAATCTCAAAATGTGTTCAAAGTGAAAACGAAACCATGTTCGTTTTAAGAGAACATTCTTACTATTGTATGACAAAGCTGACGTTCAAGATTGGTTACTTTCGCTGCATATCTACCACAGCTGAACTTCTTTGCAATTGTACACCTCATCTTCGACATTCGTTTATTTTTACACATACGTATTCACATCATCTATTGTGAGTAATCTTAGCCCTCTTTCGCTATAATTTCTAGATAAATTCACAGAATCTAATATGTATTCATATCTTACAGGTATAAATTAACAATAATTATATGCCTAAGAATAGCCAGCATGTCAACAGTGATTGAAGCACGTTAAGAAAAATCAGGTGGAAAGACACTGGATTAAGTTGAGTCATGCTGTCAGTCGTAAGAACCTGGACCAAAGGATTTCCGGGTGACTTCACACAAGTACTCGAGTACAGACGTGTAGAAAAGAGTCAACGCCTATAAGCACATTAGCATCGGTAAACAAGTGTCAAATATTGCTTCATTACTAGTCACGCCAACTAACAGCTCAACTAATTACGATAAATTGGAAGAACAATTGGTCAGTAGGAAAAAGTTTGGTTACCTTCTCAACTTTCATTGTAACAGAATTCTTTATCTAAATTTGTCTTACGCAATACAAATTAAACATATTATTTCGTTTACCATATCAAAAATGATGCTGGCGTATTTTTAAGTATAAAGGTATACCAAACGCAACGACAAACGACGAAGTTCGATAACAAGAGCTTATATGTTAAATGCCTTAAAAGAAATATAAGCACACACACACATGCATCTGTATTCACAAAATAAACTTGTGTGTTACAAGGTGTGTCAGGAACCCTCTTAAATTAAAGTACCACGAAAGCGCAAATGTGATGATATTTCAGACAAAGAATATTTCTAATTTTTCGGTAGAAGTCGAAGTTCGAGAAGTCCTTGTCGCCTTCTCGTTAAGCGTTGGAAATATCCTTACCGTTTTCTTGCTGAGTGTCAACAACGTCTAGACAATTTGGAAAACGACTAAGACTTTACCGAATCTCAACAGATGATTGACAAAGTTTAAAACGTCTAACATAGAAACGGCAAAAAAGGTTTCGGACCTCCAAAAAACCGCGAGGAGCACAACCAGATCAACAATCAGATGGTAGGTCATGATAAACTTTAATTACCTGTAATTATTATAGGAGAATCATAGATGTTTATTAGTAAGATTAACACGTATAAAACCCCACTTACCGAATTTAACAACTGGTAATTACGCTCCAATGGCAGAGCTATGACACCATCCTTTATTCGATTATCTTTTAAGCTCCATGCAACATCCTCTGGACGAATTCCTCCTTCAACTAATGCTTGATTGTCAAACACAATGTTAATTAGAGTCGATCCTTATGTTATGAAATCATTTAGTAGCTTGTCGTGATTTCACTTCAAGCAAGTCAAGGTTAAACTCGCCGATATGAAACCTTATTTGACAATATTTTGCCCTATATGACCAAATAATTCTAAACAAACATGCGCACGCATAAGAAAACGGATATTAGATAGAGGCGAAGTTTATTCGCTCTGAATGTGGCTCTGTGGATGGTCGTAATCACTACATAATGACTTGAACGAAGAAAGCTACGCCTATTCTCGAAATTTGATATGTTTAGGATTATTGCCATGCTCGGCATATGTATATGTATGCATATATATATATATATATATACGACCAAGCCAGACAGAATCAATGCGCATTTAATGTGAATTTAACAGACTAAACTCAAATGGGTAGGTGACAGAGCGTGTCTAAATATATTAAAGATGCAAGCATGTAGTGTGGCTGAACTTTATAAACATAAGTCGCCGCGTATAAAACTCATAAGACGAAGCATTTTAATGAGACAAAACTGAATACCAGAAATTTGAGTAGCATACCAACAGGGTGGCAGCCAAGGTGAAGCTGAAAAAAATTATAAACAGGCTGGATAATAAAAGATTAATTTAACGACGAAACAGAAGAAAATATGCTTCAAAAATATAGTGATCTACCGCTATTCAAAACTGACGAAACAATATTAAGTTTGTTGAACAAACCGGCATTAGATATTCCTCTGGTGGACCTTCGATCCGTTGGCGAGGGTGATATGATGGCGCTGGCAGTTGTTGTCTCTGTTGTTTTGAGATCTGACTTTCCATCTCTATATCAGACCGCTTGAGCGACGCGGCTAACTTCGGCCCTGTGGAAGGCAAGGAGGCAGAGCTGCGTTTACGAGGTCGCAACTCTAAACGTTCGCCTGATTCACATCCTTCGACTTTTCTTGATATACGCGAGGGGCTGAGTCAAACAAAGGTAAAAGCACTTCAGTCAATTGTGTTACCGCTTCGCTCTGCTTAACATTTATTAGTATAAAGTGGCAATACTTGTGGCATAATAATAGTAGTAATAAATAATATGAACAGTAATATCTTCTTTAACCACATTATTACGTTTTGACAAACCAGTGTATGCACATCATAAATGAAAATATTTTGGCTATATTTTATGAATCAATACTAATAAACTCATTTGAGACTGCAGCGGCAGCTAGAAGAGCATCATGGGCCCCTTGTGTTTATATTTTTCGGGAAAATTCAAAGAAAAGGTCGCATTTATTAAACGCTCAATTTTGAAAATATATGCCTCTTGCAATTGCTATTGTTACATTCCAAGAAATAAGTACACATTCCTATGCACTTACTAGTATTTTAACGTTATCGAGTTCGATTCACCTCCAGTGGGCTCGTACACGGACGTGGAACTCCCATCCCGATCCATTCCGCCATATCTATAAAACACATTGTTCCATTGTATTAATATTTCTGTGATGCCATCTTAAGACACTCGAGGTTATGTAGATGTGGCGATCCAGCTGTAGGATAGCTATTTAATTTAAGATATACGGGTTTTATCTTTACATTACACCAGTCTTAATCTTCGGTTACGAGTAATGTCACTAATTTGCCTGATCACCTACATGCTGGATATGCTTCAGTCTTGGTCCACTGTTGCAACCCAATAATACGTGTTGTATATCAATTGACAACGGCTGGCATGAACATTTGTTGAACAACGTTTGCCTCCGGATACAAGGTAGGGACATAGAAACGTAGGCTAAAAAAGATTGGTCCCTTGGTTGCTGCTATTCCGAGGTGTACTAGTGCATGCGTCCTATAGGTGCTTTCTGATAAATGGTAAGTGAAGATTTAATACGAAATACTCCAAAAAATTCGACCAGATTATTTGCAGAGCCTGGTCATTACTTGATGGAGTATCTCATAAGAATTTAAAATGAATTCAAAATCAGTAGGATCAAAAACCAGTGGATATTGATCTTACCGACCCAAAAATAATCCAAAAACTGTTTCCGCTTTGGTTATCTTAGTTACCTGTCATTGGATCGCTTAACACTAGGTCGGTAAGCGGGATGATGCTGTCCTGGTCGTAACGTAGGTTCATACTCTTCAGGTGATGTTTCCGCAATGGTCGCGATGGCGGTACGGCGCGCATGCTGTTGGTACCTTAGTGCGGTTTGTCCCTCGCAGCTGCGGTAAAGAATGAAAATTATGATTATAGTAATAGTATATGTAAACTTTGTTTTACGAAGATGCATATCAATTGTTGACCCTAATTATTTTTTCAAGTATTCTATTGATTCTAAATCGCAAAGAATTACACTGCACCAAGTACTGCAACCTTCCAGTTTACCCACGCCTTACTAAATTAGATGTCATACCATCATAGTTTGTTGTATCTAGGTTTATTTACATGCGATGGGACACTTTTGGTTAGAGACGGCATGTACACTTGGTATGTAGGGTACGTTATGAACATATTTAAAAAAACATTCAAGTAGCTGGTTGGGTATAATCCTTCAAGTAGGTAGCGCTAGATTATCTTAGCAGCGATTTTTTAAATTGTAACTGACAGAAACTAAAATCACTGGATAATATATGTATATCTCGTTTTATATTCAGCAATGGATGAAATAGCGCATCCTGTAAGTTTTCGACACTGACCACCACGTACGGCTCTAATATGAGATGTCTGATGGAAACGTTCGACTCAAGAAATTGATTCTGTTTTTGTCTGAGTAAAAATTAAAAATGATTTATAAAACTGTTTAACTTAAAAACAGTTGTTTACGGTGGATTTGCTGAAGGTAGTTTAAGATATAACGCGCCGTCTCATATTAGGTTTAATTCCATCAGTTTGCCTCGAGGACAGTCAAATAAATTTACCCGAAAGACTTAGCAGGCTGGGGCACATATGCAGAATTTCTCGGAATTCGCCCTATTGATGTAGTTTTTTTTGAAAGTTTTGTAGGGACGTATTCTACAGGACTCGGTCGCAAATCCCACCCGGTGGACACATTCTGAAAATACAGGACTACTGTGTTTAGTTACTAACTGTTATATTAAGTAAATCATGTTGGAGGGTTAGACGAGAACCAATTTTGGCTATTACGATTCATGGGAAGGTGAATAATAATTATGTGATCTACTGTATCCTTATTATCGAAAAGAATAAATTATACTAGTTTCGCTTAGTATCTACAGTGAATATTTACGTTACAGAAATTATGCAAGTGCACACAGATGCAAACACTTAATAATAGAGAGTTTAGCCAAGTTGTGTTCCAACTAATAGTAAAGCATTTCAGTTCTATTCCACTTGCTAAAAGTTGCCGTTAGGTACGGAAACTGCACATAAATAATAGCGTAGGAATAAAGAAAATTTGTATCCGATGACTAAATTAAACAAACCATTTCCGACTGGTACGAGACAACCTTGATGAGCGCAATTATACGCATTCGTACCTTGACTGATAACAATGTTATATTAAATCTCACCTGCCAATCTGTATCATGCATTAGTTCCAGTAAACAACGTAGGATATCTCCACGATAAGCTAAACATAGTAGAAGATACGCAGTCTTTTAGCAACCGTAATCTACCTTGGCGTCGCTGTTTGATGCAACATATTCAGGAACATACTCGGCAGTTTTCGCTGCTCTTTTGCTTAAATTCGTAGCAGGGCAATAGCTGGGAGCCGTGCCGTCATCTACTTCCGCCGGATGACTGCGATTTGGTGGTGAATATGGTTCTACGGAGTGATCATGACGCTGAACGTGGTCATCGCAAAGAGCAAACAAAGTCTGTTGGAATATAGAGACAAGTTAGAGTTTACTGAAAAACGTCATTAAATAAAAATCAATCGGAAAATGGAAACAAGCATACCATGTGTAATGCGGCAAAGAGAATGTTGGTTTTCAGTCTTAAAAAATGTTTCATAAACCAATACAGGCTAACACATGCAAACAAATGATGCCGTTTCTATTATCTGAATAGCGTTGTGCTACAAACTAATGTAATAATACAGCGTAATAATTAAAGCAGCCTAAGAAATTATCTAAAATGAGCAAATCGATCTTACGATACACAGACTATTCGTAGAAAATTATAGTGGCTACCTATTTGACTTTATGTGAGCGTTTCTCCGTCGCCCACGGCAGAAGACCTAGTTTTCCGAGCAATTTTTCAACTTCATAATCTTACTTGCCCTAAACTTTGGTTTACTATTTTGCGGCCAAAACTCCGAACAGGGAGAAATATAAGTAAAGACAGCACCAGGCCCCATTTAAAAAAAAATTCAAACATATATTGACTCGTCATCAGCTAAGAGTTTGCTCCGTAACAATTATATGTGAGCCTCTTAGGAGATGATGAACATTATTTTATATTTACTTACACTTGTTTTTGCGTTCTCTTTTGAGTTAGAGTCAATGGCCGAATCAAGCTCCTGCAATAAAACAACACCATTTGTACAATGATGTATTATGATATACGGCACCTAATCTGCTCAACGTTCGCAAACGCTGCTGAATTGCCCTGTATTTTTTTTATAAGATAACTTAGAAGCATGTTCGGGTTACACACAAGATCAAAATCTAAAATGGAATAGTGCAAAAGACATATTTGAACTACGCCATGTAGTGTTATTATTATTATAATCGCAAAAATCTGATTAAACTGTAACTGTTCACTGCCGGTGTTCGTCCAATAAAGAGAGCACTACATATTAGAAAATACTTTCAGGCTGAATCTAGACTTAAGGCTTACATACTACTTCTACTCACTAGAAGAATTCCATCTGATGAAGATCTGTTAAATCTCAATCACTTCTTAAGGACATAATCCATTCAGAGCTCCCATTAAGAGACAACTCCATTAAGAGTTCTCAGAACTATAAATCAATGTTAGAACTGAGCAAGAAATCTTAGATAAGTAACGCTCTATACCAAGGCCAACCTCATCTTCGTCAAATAGGCTACGATAGAGCTGCTTTTTTCGGTCAGCCGCTGGTACAACTTTCGATACTCGATCTGCCTGCGGAGTTGCGGTTAGTGAAAGAGAAAGGCCAGTTTGAGCTTTTTCAGGCCTTCCAGCAAAGCTTAAGCTTTTCATCGGCTCCTCAGGCTCGGCAAGGCCCACATGCACAAGAAAAATTCCCACGAAATTGGCCTGAAACGAAAATTTCAGCCGACAGGACGCCAATAAGCAGAACTCCAAATGGATGCATGTAACGAAGATGTCTATATTATGTAGCGTGTATAGTATTTTTTTCTAGCTAACTGCTAAACAAGGGTGACCGCAACACGTCATTGTGCCTTGCGGTCGACAATGATGTAATAACTATCCTGTTTCATAAATATTACACTGAGGTTGTGCTTCCCCTTAGATAACCTCCTTATGAAACTCGGTGAAAAAATTTAGTGGTACGCATGACGATCGAAAACATTCGGACATGGTGTCCTCTGACCCATTGAATAAAAGCGTCAATAAATTCTAGTAAAAAGTACTTAGGTTACTCTTCCACCGAAAAGTTCCTAATATAACCATGCGGGAGTAGACTATGAAAAACATGCCCTTCGGGACAAGAGTACTTAGACTAATCCAAACTTACTACCTGAATTATTATACACAAATGGCACAAAAAAATTGAGTAATAATTGACCGCTTTATTACGTGGTTAACCCTCCCCTGGCTCAACACGGGATCGAACACTTGCGTACTCCATAAATCGACCGAGTGCTAATAAACGACTATTATTTTTCAAATGTTACACAAATTAATTGGAAATGCATCATAAGTAAATTCCAAACAAAAGGCAGCAACTAAACGTCATACCGTGCAGGCATATATCCGTACACTGTAAAATAATGGATAATAATGAATGTTTCCCTGATTAAATATGATGTTTCCTTAATCGTTCACGTACTCTTTCAAAGTAGCCCCCGTAGTCATTGAACATGCCGAAGTGTTTCTCATCCGCCTGGGCTTTCGTCATAATTGGGCCCTGTCGTGTGGTTAACACCGTTATCTGGCACGAGGACAATTGCTGTGGCAGAAACTGTGCCATGTATCCATGTCGTGTTACCTGCAATGCCGTCATAAGCATGTACAGAATCCTATTTCACTAGCAACTGGTTAGTATGCATCAAATGGAACGTAATCCTACTTCTCAGAAAAAAGTTAGGTCAACCTAAATCCTTTAGATTCCCACGTCGAAAACCACCTGGGATTTTTATCATTTCTTTTTTTATATAGGGAAGATTTAGCGAGCTTGTTGCTGGACGTTTGTTCTGACAGGTTTCCGCCATAGAAAAATAACCGCTAAAGGCTACGACCTGATTGCGAAGAAGAATACACTGCGAGGAAGTAACTTTTGGAAAGCCCAGAAATGTATGTTTCAATATATGCACTCTAAATGCTTTCGTTGCACATTGTTTTTATTTTTGTTAGCCATTAAGGAAAAATTACCTGAAATAATGGGAAAATATGAAATGTGAAAGGGCTAAACCGCTTACTCGGATGTCGTCCAGCTTCCCGTCGGGCTGATCAGAAAGCTCGGCAAGGCCTGCGACAACCAATTGCTCAAGCATTGAAGCTGAAGGTTTCACCTCCTAAAATATTAATACAGCATAAAAATGTATCTACAAGCGTTGGAAACATTAAAATTCATGCCATTTAAAATAAGAAATGATCACAACACGTCTAAATAATGTAAATAATGATGGATACGGACAGATGAAAATAACGCCTGCAAGCATTCATAAAATAGTTAATTAGTCTTAACGCTACGGAAACAAATCCATGAATCATATAAAAGATTATACATGCATGTTCCAGATAACAAGCAGGCAACGGGTTGTGTGGGTACAACCAAGAGCATCAAACCATCATTAAATCTATAATAATATATGTGTATTATCTAACTCTAATAAACTTGAGCATTTATTTAAGCAGGACTCAATTTTGCGTTAAATAAATTAATATTAAATTTAAGAGTGAAAAATATAAGTAAATCATCTCAGTCTGGTAAACGGTTACCAAAAAAAAGAAGGTGCACATTTTTCATACCACGGTGCTTGTTGGGGAAAGTCGATACAGCACAGAGAAACCATGACTCGATAAACTTAGAGTCTCCTGTGGAAGAAGGTTACACTTTTTAATTTCAATCTAAACATCTTTACTTGGCGATTATGTAAAATCACTTTTCATTCATATGAATATTTTATTATGCAATCACATTTAACGTCTTCTTAATTTATTTTATCTGTTTTAAACCACGTAATATATGTCTTCATCCTTATTTGTGAGCAAGTTGTGAAATGATAGCTAATGAGTCACAAATTACAACAACAATGAAACAGTGTTGCACGGAATAAAGTTTTCCGATTGCACAAGCAAAACTAAACGTCGTCGGTTGCACAATAATTCACTCTTAACTTTTAGGATAAGTTCGAATGCTACTGAAACCGCATGCAGTGTATTGATAGAAATATCGTTTCGTTTTAACTGCAACACAACATAATATCACGTGCAGCAATAAGGTTAGCTTCAGCGAACCGAAAGAAAGATACAACCGATTATATCTACTTCCAAAGAAAGGTAACTTCAACACTTCACTCCGGTCATTTTACAATAATGCAACAAAACACAGCCAGGACATTTCGGCTTCATGCACACCCTCCTCCACATCACGACTGCAGGATGAGTAGATACTGTTGGACTAATATGACTGATTTGCACGTTATACCAGAGTCACATCACAAACAATTCGTAGTGACGGCCAAGAGCGGTCACAAGATACTGCGTCATATAAATTCTCGACTCACGCAAAAGCGATACGGATTCCGAAAATACGCCATAATAATTCGGTAATACCGCCTATGCTAAAACTATGATCATTCGAAGTAACAAGTTTTTCGAATTGACTAATATCGCAGAGACTCAGACTCAGCACAAATATGCGCACGTTAATGGCAAGGGCAAATAAATAGACGACATGTCTGACTTTTTGCCTCGGTGACAAATAACGGCGAAGTTTATTCCATTTTACAGCAAGCTGGCTTAGCGTACAATATGGGATGCTCTAAAGTTGCTTTGTTTACCATGGCCGCTTCTACACATCATGGCCAGACACGAAATAAACATGAACCGAGCATTGATATCCCATACAAGCTACATAACTTTAAACATGCATAAACGTTTGCGTCTGTTGCTTTATATGTTTAAAGTCAGTTGTTCTGTATCTGAAGTGCGTAAATCGTGTCGTCGGGATTTTCCACTTCGGCGCTTCCTTCTAGCCGGTAACTGGAGACTATGCAGCCCAGTTATCTAATTTCTTTTGGATTATCTTCGTTTACGAGCGAATAGGTTATTCACAGTTTTTCATTCATACTAAGAAAGTAATACTTCTCCTCAACTTCATTATCACCTCTAGCATGAAGCCAAGTGCCACCTGATGCTTAACTTCTACAATACTGCTGTGCAAAACTGCTAGACCTGATATCTTCATACGTTAGTAATGTTTGCTTGATCTTTACAGACGGTGACTAATCATGGTCTATAACACCATTGAGAACAAATTCAAAAGTAGAACACAAAAACAGACTGCGAAATACAGACATTCACTTACCGACATCTTATTTGCCACAAAACATGGATTTTAAAGATAGCACCTAATATGCAATAGGACAAACACACACCCGTAGACACGCACACACCCACACATGTATAGACAGTCTAACACGGCCAATTACCCTGCCACTCTAACGAAATGTATTTTTCAAACTTTTTGCGCAGCCATATGGAAGGCGAACATCAACAACGGCTATCGAATTCCTCACCACACAGACCGCTGGAAAGGGTAGATCGTGGAGAGGGCTGTCACTGGTTGTGCAGCCAAATATGGGAGAAAGTTTGCTTGAAGTTTACTTAAATATCCCTCTTTTCTCTAATAGCAACGAACTCCGCGGGCAGACGCTTTTTTAATCATTTTGGAAATGCGAATTACTTTGTTATAGTTTATACGGTAACCCTATTTCCTTAGGGTTGACTCCCAGGCAACAGTTATCGTCTACGATATTGCTGTCGCATTGCTCTGTTAGGCGAACACAGTAACTGTCTAACGGCACAGATCGAACTGTGCACCTACGTGTATTTTCCGGTCGGAAGGCCCGTATGGATGTGCAAAGCGATCGGGCTTGACTTCTTATGCTACCTATTACATGTTGACACTGCCGCGTCTTCTGAGCCCTTCTGAATTGGTCTCAGATCATGGCATGACAAATTCGAATTCAATTTAAACATTCTCGTTGTTTCGGTATTAGTGGATCAGTCAAACGTTTTTCCCAATATAAAAAGTAACAGTCCCCAAGTAGCAGTCCACGTCTTATCACGTTGATGGCTAATAAGGGTAATCATCATCATCATCATCATCATTTTTTAAACATGCTTGCCGTGTAGTACAATAAATAAATATAAATACTCGTAAGGACAAACTGATAACGGGATTTGGATTATGGCCGAGAACGCCTAAGAGCATCGCATGCTGAGCGCTATTCAATGCTTTGGCTTAAGTAGGCTAAATTCGTCAGGTAGAAGAACGAGATGGCACGGGCATATTTCGCCGCATGGTATCTTCCGCAGACACGACTACGTCGCACGTATATACATTTCGGACAGGCTCGTGGTAAACGACGAGAAAGCATAGCTTGTGATAAAATCCATGCACGGTGAATCCTACCACAACGCCTTGATTCGATCGGTTTGATCTCTTCTACATGTTATCGTCCATTGCATCAGTGTGTGGAAAACCAAGATATCTGTGGATTTTTTCCCGGTACTAGAGTACTTCGTTATAGGCAGAAGTCGTAGGAAGGCCAAGACGGCTCCTTAGCTCTTCAATGAAGAGTGCAGTGCCAGTAAGGAGGTACACGAGTGTCTTCCGTGTCGCACGGTCTAAGACGAGAACATGCTTCAGCTACGATGCCCTCAGGCGATTCAAGAGCTCGAATCCTATTTGATTTAGGTCTTCCAAAAGATCTCCACTTCGTGTACGGCCATCGGCGAGACTTTTAACTCAACAGACGCAAGGTCTTTGAGATGGATAGGAGATGAGGTTTTTCATCATCGTCACCGTAGACAGCCCTTCCGATATCGCCCAGTGACGCAAGCCAGGAAGCAGATGTCTCTAGTTGTTAGTAGTAGGTTTAGGTATGGGAATTTTGTTGACCTAGGCGAGCGGATGTCCATCGTATCTAAGACTGTTCTTGGTGCAAACGCTAAAAATGATTAATTTACCTATGTTGTCACGTATACGCGTATTCGAACATCATCCTTTCTGAGCATAAAAGTTCCATAATGGTTCACAATTTGTGGGTTATTTATAAGGCCAAATCAATTCAGTGAACTCAGTTATATCGAAACAATCAGAAGGGACCGAGTCACGTTAGTGGAGACCGACGAGCATTATGATTAATAATTTTATTCAATTGAAATTTTGTCAGAAAATAACTATTTAGTTTGTATCAGGCATGCTTTGCGCCAGTAAAACAAATGATTAGGGAGCTCAAATCGAGATATACATTTCTTCATAGACTTTCACTGTATCATTGTGCGCTGAGGGTGTGGTAAACTGGACCCACCAAAAACCAGATTCTCAGCTTCTCATATGACTCTATTTTTAGTATTAAATGGAAAAAAGGAAGGCCCAGTTTTCAGGCAATTTAGGGCGAGGAAGTGGAGCCGTATCGAGGCCAAATGCTTTCATGTATGCTTCAAACTCGCGCATGCTTATAGCTCTTCTTTTCGATGTCTCAAAGAGATCTGCAATATTAGTGACAATCATCCAATTATCTAGGCATCCACTTCGTCCTCAGGTCGGTTATAAAAGTCACTTTCATTGTCTTTCAAGCGTCGGCTTTTTTCATAAAATTGCTCGCATCTCTCTCACTTGTCAAACATACTATTGGTCTACCCAGTAACATAGGAACACATGTACCACTTGAAGCATTATGAAGGAGACATGTAAATGCACGGCTTCGTCCTTGGCCCAAGGCATTGGTCTACTGACACGATCAAGCAAACGCCGCCTGTTTCGCCGCCTGATCCCTTTAGTGTTCCCTATTTTTCTACATGGGTAAATTAAAATCAGGCTTATAACGGCTTCCGTTATCAAATATTGAGCCATTGTTTTTGAGTTTCACACTGAGACCACGTGATGCCACATTGAGCCCTTGTTCTGAAACCTGGCCTATGAAAATTGCTATGAAGTTTAAGGCTCCTTGTTTACGCAAGTCTTATGGGTGTAGTTTAAGAATAACAACATGAACTGAAATTCATTATAGGCAAGAATAAAGGCAAGAATAAAATAAGCAAGACCGATGATTCACCTTACCTTACTTTCAACGTGGACATGACAGACAATTATCATTGTACCACCGGCTGTGCCAAGGCCGGTCTCAAATCAAAATACGTGAGTGAACCTGATTTACAGAAATACTACAAACCGACAGAAAAAATATTTTTAAAACACATACAGATATATATACAGATTATTACCTGCTAATTATAACTTGGAATTTCAGTGTAGATTGAAATTATCCGTGATATAAATAAAATAATGCGTGCTTAAAAGTGTCGATGAAGGAGATTTTTTGCACTCACGTACATTTTTGTGCATCATGGTTAATAAATATCTTAAGTGGGTTTTCGATTTCTCTAGATATGCAATCTTCTCATGGCAGTTCTTTCGTATTAATACCGTGTATATAAATTAGCTCGAAGATAATATCTTCTAATATTATTGATATGACCTAAGATTAAATAACAATTACTTTTTCGTGCCGAACTTTTTATTCCGCTCGTCCCTGCTCTCGCCTCGTTTTTGTCCTCTGCGAACGAGTTTCGTGTTCTATAAACCGTCTTTTATATCCGCCTCCCCTTTTGGCTGTGGATGCGGTCGAGTTACTGTCTAACCCCCTCAGATACCGTCGACCATGTTCGTCAGTGTCGCCCCTCTAGTTGCCGTGATGAGCTTCGTTGTATACGTCATCCAAGTGCGTTTATTGTAAATCTTATTCGACATCTTTTAAACGGCGCGTGAAAGACATACAGCGATCGATGTAAGATTTGTTCTGCGGGCACATATTTCGATCATCCTGCGGATACTGGCGATCCAGTCGGCCGACTGAACAAAAAAATGTGGACGACACCGCTGTACTTGAGAACTCCAAACTCAAGCTGTTGCTGTAAGGAAGTTATTTTCCATTTAAATGGGGGAAGTCTATTTATTTAGGGCTGACCATCAGCCAACATTTAACGTCCACGGTAACTTTTTTGCATTACTTTGTGAGACGGACTTCATATAAATGTAAATGTTCACCGGCGGGGATCTAACCCGCGCAAATACATGTCTCCTCCGGTCGCAAGGCGCATACGAATGCACCAAACTACCAAGCTCAACTTACTCTGCCAGCATATCAATGACCTTCCTCAAAGTCTTCTATCCCTAGCGCATTTCTGAACAAGCTCTGTTAATCGTAAACGGAATCTGTCCTCTTAAAGTCCTTTAATGTATTTGAGAACTATTCGATATTTATAGACGCGTATCAATACACCTAGAAAACGTTTACCATAATTCAACTATTAAATTTTGAAATGCTTAATATTTCAAGTCAGTTAGACAACATCTCTATAAACAACATTTGATTCATGTAACATGACATTCACCAAATGTTGCTGTAATTATTGCTCGTCTAGCTTAACCCAAAGGTAACCGAAGGTCACATTTCCTTCTAAGCCAACTGGGTCTGCACCGTGACGGATTCTATTTTTTACTTCCTTACGAGTATAGAACGTAAACGATATTACGTTTTCGCGTCAATTGCCAACATACCACTTACGCTACCAGTTGAAGATTTGACATTCAATTTTGTCAATTTCTTAATCGATTAAGTTAATGTTGTAATGTTGTAAAAACTCATCGCTGTGTTTTAACAAGCATATATATATATATATATATATATATATATATA
>MNPL01003325.1:0-13679 GCA_002081605.1 Tropilaelaps mercedesae
TATATATATATATATATATATATATATATATATATAAACGTTCATCAGCCTTTTTCACGACCATAGTAAAGAGTTAAACTCATCTATGGTAAGGGAATCACCGGTAACCTACCTCATCCGGAATGTCGCAGTGGGTCCTCACCATCTCCACTTGTTTGACGACCCCCATACCTCGTACTACCCTGCCGAACACTGTCCGCTGCCCGTTCAGATGCTTACAATCGGCAACGGTTGTGATGTAGAACTGGCAGCCGTTCGTATTCGGACCATTGGAAGCCATACCGATGAGGCCCGCCTGGTCGTGCTGAAAGTATAGGTCCTCGTTTGTTAGCGTCGTCGTGCAACGGCCCAGTTAGGTAAGTGTCCGTTTAGTCCGGTTAGGTTTACACAACTACAATGGTAGCAACAGTATAGGAACGCCTATCGACAAGGAGTCACTGAGTGCCGTCCCCAAGGACCGAATTAAACGTTGTATTCAGACACCTACGAGTTGCCGCAGCCATTGCACGGCAGCGCCGAAGGCCGGCCTCTACGGAAACTCGCAGTGTCGATAGAATGCAAACTCGTATTCGTATTCTGATTAGTTTGTCGTATCTCATCAATAAAGTCGTCCAGCATAAACAGCATCTATTTATTAAAATCCAGTAAGGCACAGACAGCGGCGTTGTGAGAATGCATCCACGTTTGACGGATCAGCAGAGCTTCACATATTCTTGTACAGCTGGATACAAACGAAATGTTCCAACTTCTCCATTCAACTTAAAGCGAGCTCTTGAGAACCTTTGCGCTTTCAATTTAACGAATGAGCGCATGTTTTAACCTAGATTACTGTCGCGGTGCGGCGCTAAGTGGGTAGTTTGCGCTTTTGCTGATCGTTGGACGCAACGTGCCTATAGAAGACCTAGTGTAGGCACCGCTTCATACGTAGGACACCACAGCCACTCACCGACAACCATGGTCCTTCATTGGGAAAGACGCGACCGAATATCGAGTCACTCCCCGTGCCGTCGTTGTTCACAGCGTCGCCACCCTGAATGGCGAAGTTAGGAATCACTTTGTGTATCCGAGTTCCCTGCAACGCGTAAAAGTGTAATACGGTACAGAAAGCTCCTTTTAGAATAGCACTCGCAAACTGTTTTATCGGGGAAGACTATTAGAAAGCGATTACTCGGCCCCGTATTACCAGGCTAGCCTCATTCGACAATACGGTTCGGTTGTAAGCCCGCAAAGTTTCAAGAAACATTACTTGGTACGTCAAGCTAACTCGTGCCCGAAATATTGGTGTATAGTTCGAAGCCAGGATGTGCAACTAAAAAAAGTACAAAATCCTTGGGGCGGCTCATGCGTTTATGAAAACGAATCTGTGAATATAGAAGTAACACCGGGATGACTACAGCCGTTAGGCTTTTTCACTTATTTGCATGCAGATTCCGTAATCCTAACACTATCGGAGTCTCGAAAGTTATTTAAAGCCTAGTGTGTCAGATAATGAGCATAAGCTGTTCCTCTCTTCGGGTGTAACTTACCTTGTAACTGAGGATTTTTCCGGTGGAGCCTGTTGCCGTACCTTGAGCAATGGCCACGAAATTAGCAACAGTACTCGGGAACAAATGCTCCCAAAGTTCTATAACCACGCGGCCCACTGAAGACGAGCACAGATGAAGTGTCAAGCAACAATTCGGGAATTCATGCAAAAAACAGAAATGAAAATAACAGCGAAGTCAGACATTTCCCCAGTGTATGGTTCAAAGGACAATAGCTTCATACGGCCTGAAAACATTTTTACACAAGCAGTAATTTTTCCCAGAGATTGATAACAACACACTCGCATACATTGAAACGTAAGTACAATTCACAATTCGCATGACGACGTTTCTATCAGGAAGCCTCGAAACGCATACGGCTGTTGTGCCCCCAGCGATGGATATTTACTCCATCAATTCCCAATCTTCAAAAGTAGCTCAGACGGCGTTCGTAATATTTCGTGTTGGTTATACAGGACTCCACACCGTTCGGTCTAGAAAGTAACATTGTGCACTCTTGCCTATGGCGGTGGGCTCCACGTAAAGGTGATTCAAAAAGGAGACAATTGAGCGGTCCATGTTAGCGATTTGATAGATTTTTCAGCACAAGTAGCCTCTCCTGCCGTATGCTATTAAGCTCACGTTCGAAGTAATGCTGAGCAAATTTTAGCGGCAATTTCCTAAGTAGGCAACCCGGCAGCGCTTGTGCGATTCAGAGCCCCACGCAGCCCAAGCGAACGGGCGTTGTTGGTCTAGATCCTGGCGTTGCCTGTAAAACGCAGGACACCCGCAGAATCTGCCTAGGGTTGAGTGTAAAACGTACGAGAGCAATACGCAGCGCTATCCTTGCACTGGTGATTTAATAAGACGAGGTCCACAAGGCCGCATCATTTGGAATGGTGAGTTTCTTTGTGGTGCTAATGATGTTCGGCCGTTGCCGATCTTTCGCCTGTACTGACCATTGGCGGTAAGCAGTCAACGAAAACCTATTAATAAACACCCCATGCCCAACTATGGCACATCGAGACATAGGCAACGAAGTCGAATGTATGTTTGATATTTTTCTTCTGATTCAATGCGCATTCGGTAAACCTGTTAAGCTTAGACACGAGCGAAAGACGTGCGACGAAGAAGAGTAGCAGCTTGTCAAGCCTTTGAGATTAAAGGAAATCGTGTTGCTTGACTAGATAACCTATTCTCGGTTGCTTAAGTTTCTTTTGTTTTCACACGAAAGGCAATAGACAGGTACTTGCTAAACTGTTGCACTACCCACGATGGTTTTATGGTTCACCAATTGGTGCATCCGTCAAAGCAACTCAAATATTAATATTGAGAAAAAAAACGGAAATATGCAGCCAGCTGAAACGTTGTCCAACCATTCTAAAAACAACACTATCATGGTGTAATAATAATGTTATGACTGAGCGAACAAACTAGTGCGCTCTATCTATATTTTCTATAGAGGGTCTATTTATATTTTATTTTGATCACTGCTATTCGGTATGCCGGCATTTTTGTTTGCGAATTTCATGCGGTAATGAATATAGCCTTTACGACGTTCTAGACGTGTACGAGAAGTCAGCAGCTGACAATTTCTTGCTATTGTTTTCGCTCCTTTGGCTGGCGAGTACTACGACGGTAAACAGTCGCCTAGCGGCGCCACAACGAGTGCAGATGTCGTTTAGTGACGCCATGAACATGACGACGGTACCTGCGTCGGTAGATTCACCTCCTAACATAGAAAACGTAACCGGCGGGCTCTCACAACAAGGCGATTTAGACAGGAAAGTATATAAGGAAAACTATCTAGGGAATGTATCTTCGTATGTATGTGTAGCGAGTGTATCTTGTATATAGCATCGTTTGTTCGACCAGATCTCATGTGGCTGCAACAGCTCCGAGCAAACGACCACGTCGTGTCGCTCCATTGAACTGCGTCGCCCTAATCGTTTGCCAGTACATTTGAGCATCTGTCGTCATTGAACAGATTCTGCGCTCGGCGACGGTCACAAACAAGAACAAGTTCAGGGGCTACATTTGAGTTTTTCGCCGTTGCGCACGACGCGCGTCGCAAAGAAGCTCTGCGATCGGGACGGGAGTCGATAGCGAAATATAAGGGGCACTTAATTTGGTCACATAGAAGAGTCGGTCGTCTACGGATGGGAAGTTCTCTCCTTTGAACAAGAGACTGGCACGTTGGTGGTACACCGATAGTGACCGCCATTACGGGTAACGGCGACTTCGTCCAAATCTTGCTGACCTGTTGGCGACAAATGTTACAAGAAGTTTTTCACTAGTACTGCTAAACAATGTGTACGAGACAATGGCTAGATTGGGGCAAGATTAGTATTAAAGTTGCAAGTGACAGGCGAGAGTGGCGACTGCCGGTTTCGTCGCAGGGGACAGTATGTTGGTTGGCGACAATGCGCGTTATTGGGTCGAGCAACGAAATAGCGCTAAACACATAGCCCGGCACTACGCTTAAATCGTGATCTTAACTGTCGCTTGATAAACTCGGGTCGGCCCGAGGTAAATTTAGATGTCGCAAAGGAATGAGTAATAAGATGGCGCTATTTAAAGAAAACGGAATGCACGTTTACTGGTCGTTTCGCTCGTAGAGCGTTGCCAGATCGCCGTTGTGATAAACATGAACTCTGTCGATGTAAAAACTATAGGAAAAAAGACCGCTGGACGGAACTGTTCGACCGGTTTCGCCGTTTTCGCCAGTTCACTAGAATGTCCACGTAGTAAATGACGAGTTCGGATCTGAACCTATATAGCATGTGGTTGCTCATATGGGCCGGTATCCTTGACCAACGCGGAAAACACTTCTGTTTCGACTCGGTACTAAACTGGACAAACGCGTTCTCCCAGGTAATTTCCAGCCGATTATTGCCCCGTTGCGACGTATGTTTGTACACCGGCACACACTATGTCCGTCGCAAAGTTTTCGAATCACATGTGAGACAAAGTTTGAAAATGCTTAATCACTCCATGTTCTACAAACCAACGTTTCGTTCGTTTCGTGGGGGCTGCAAATCAATGCACTTCAGATAGTGGTGATGCTAACAAGGATGTTTTCGAACGATGTAATATATAAGAATAAGAAGCCGCTTTTCTTTTCGCAAGTGAAAGGTAGTCCAACCAAAGGAATTTCGTAACAAAGATAGCAACAGAAACTCTCATTATCGGGCACAGGAAAGAAGGAAAGTTAATAAATGCTGACCTTGTTCCTCTCCTATGACGATGTCAAGGAAGACGAGGGGATGCTCGACTGCGGGTACTTCCTGTTCGCCTGTCGTCTTGGCACATGACGGGCCGCATTCGTCTAAGGTTGGCTCGAGAAAATCCATTTTCCACGGATTGGATAGTAAAAAGTCCAGTTTCAGGATCGCCAGCGTCAGCTGAATTGGTACCAGGAAATCCGTTGTAGCGTTGTAGGGACGTTCTTAACTTATGGTGAGAAGTGTACGCCCTCTTTGATACCTTCCTGGCGCTGGTACACAGTTGGCTGATACTCAGGTAGTTGCTGCTCACTCTGCGGCAGTCACGCAGTGTCCTGCTTGCAGGGGTTGAACTGTTACTCGGTCTGGACTCCGGCTACCGCCGGATTTCGGTGGGTCGTCGCCAACAACACAGCTGTCGCTCGTTGTCAAAACCGAAAATTGCCCATTCGTTCCGCGCACGCAAATACTGTCCAAACGGGGAGCTATGTCGAGTGACTGTCGCCGCGTACCACTGGCGTCGGACACCTCAGCAAAACTGGGGAGGAATGCCGGAGATTGCAACCCATCGAATATCGCCAACTTGAGTGACCCTTCAGGTTCTCATTGCAGAACGTGTCGCTCCCGCAAGCCTACCGCGCGGCTTCTGTCTGTCAAGGTCGTTTCACCGGCCGGTGACTCCCGTACGACCCAGCAGCGACGTAGCCTAAAGAACGAACGACAACTAGTAAGTCGGCCAACGTCGACGTTGACGCTATCGCACACGTCGCTCGTGCACGGTGTGCACGGAGAGAGGACAACGTTCATTCGCCGTCCGCGTTTTCGCCGGGACCGACGCACCGGAATCGGGGATCCTGCCGACGGCAGATATTCGGCTCAGTGCGAATAGCTAACGTTAACTCTCTTGCAACAGCTTCAACTCGACGCACGGTCGGCTGGCTGCCGATCAGCCAAAAGCAATTACTGTTGCCATTAGTCACCACGGATGCCCTCGCTAGCGTGTTGTCGTTGTATGGTTCGACGAAACACCGCAGACTGGCACCACACCGGCGGCGCGCATAGCGAGCGAAGAATTCACGATGTGGACACGCACACACGCACGCAGCTGCCCGGCTACCAACCGCAATCAGCCGGCCGCGCTGTTCACTCCGGTGGGACTCGTCGATGGAGGCTCAGACCGGCTCGCCCACCGCGTCGCGCTCTGTCAACAAACAACAACAATAACAGCAGGACGATAGCGCCACTGCGCCCGATATGTTTGCGTTACACCTGCCTTCCCAAGTTTCTCTCGCCTTCGAACACTGTCAGTGCAGTTAGGTCGGTCTGGATGAAGCCCCCACTTCATGAAGTACACTCCTCTATCCTCTGGTCGGGGTCAGAACCGGGTCTGCGGTAACTCCAAGCACACTCTTACACACCCGCACATTCTAATAGCGGCTGCACACCAAAAGAAACAATGCTCCGGCTATCGGAGATCAACTAAATCTGCTTTCGTAGCGAGTTTTTATTGCTCTAGTTATTTTGTCGTCGCTGTCGCGGCTGTTGTTTTACTGTGATTGTTGTTTTTGTAACAACGACCTCCCAACGGATACAACCTTAACTGTTCGCATCCGTATCGGGAATAGGGTCCGTGAACACGTACTCGCATACGAGCAGCTAACGCCCAATGACGCGCAAAGAGCATCTACATACGTGTTTCCTTGCCGAGTTTAGCAACGTCTACTTGCCACACGGAAAAGAAAGAAAAATATCAGGGAGCGAACAGAGTACTTCTAAAGCAGCTGCGCTGTTCTGTCGTACTTCGAAACCGTAACCTTCGGGCTATTGGTCGAGGCCCGCCAAGTTCTCCCGCGTGGCGCCGGTGGAACGTGAGCACTGCACACAGGCCACCCGAGCCGCTGAGCCCTGCACCCCTCGTATTTTCCCTCCGTTTTGCGAATTTTCAGCGAGTGCCGTCTGGCCGGCGCTAACGCTGACGGGCACGACAGGCGTCTCGGCACTACGAAAACAACAATAACGTGTCAACAATCCTTGCAATGACGCTCACACGGCGAACGTAAACGGCAGTTGTCAACAGTGGCAATAACGTCGGCCGGCGACCGACAGCGGACGCTGTATGGAGTGGCATATCGGCAACGCGCTGCCGCTCCACCAAACTCACAGATGCGACCACATCCGCGTGACACGAGCGGCTATGACGTAGCCGACACGGCGCCGTCTATCCGGCATGGGACAGAAACATCGAGATGGTTCTCGGTGATCTCCGATCGCGATGTGGGTGTCCTCGCTGGAAGAAGACGTCTGCCTCGGCAGAAAAAGTCACCGTGGGACGGCGAATTGTCTTTGCTTCTTGGGAGCGCGCGACTCGCTAATTACGAGTTGCAGGCAACTGCTAAGCGGAAGTGGTGAGCGCGGCTCAATTTAACCGAACATGTATGTATGCTCCACGCATGGTAGGCACTAACATACAGCACCGGGATGTCTGCTCCACTCCCCTCCGGCGCTCCAACAAGCTTCTCTCCCATTTGTGCTACTGGCTGCAAGGGTTAAGCAAGGTCTGTCGATAAGGGTAGCCATTTTCCCCTACTCAGATAATAACAGCTTTGGCGGGAGGCGGAATCGGCTGCTCGGGTCGTCTGCCTGAGGTCACGGTGATTATTTGAAACGATTGTTGTTTCTAACGAAGCAGCCGATTGCGTGGGAGATATGAATACATTCAGCTAGAAACAGCTAGGTTTCCAGATTAACTTTGATTATTTCTAATTTATAGTAATTTTTGGATGCGCGGCTTCGATTCTTCCCGTTGCACATTTACGTTTATGACAAATACAGAAGACAAGAGGTGACGGACAATGTGTGATGAGATTTATACAGGTTGCAGGCACTACAGATCTTTGGGAGCATTCTCAAGGCAAGATACTTTCGTGGTGCATTCGCGCGCGCCTTGCGACCGAAGGAAATACGTAGGTGCGCGGGTTCGATCCCCGCCGTTGCACATTCTCATTTATATGCGGTTCTTCTTACGAAGTAATGCAAAAAGTGCTACCGTGGACGTGGAATGTTGGCTGATGGTTAACCCTTCCTAAAGATAAACTGAAGGTAAAGGTCGAGAGCTGTTCTGTGAAGCACATTGATATTGAAATGAGTTGAAGGCAAGCAGGAATGAAAGACAAAATAACTATATGATAGAAACGCTTGTGTTTCGGGTTTTTATTGCTCTCACGCGATACGCTTTCCGAGATGGGACCTCACAACGTATTAAAGAACGGCATGCAATTTTTCTAAAAATTAACTCTCACTTTACGTCGTGAAAGTACCATAAGCTCCTCACGCTTTTCTCAAAATATCATCAATATGATATTGTTCTCTTTTGTTCATTACAAAACATGAAATTAAGTGACAGAAAGCTTCACAAGTCTAATATCGATTTGCCAAATAAGGTTCAACTAATAATCTGTAAAAAGATGTATTTTATGTAGGTCCGCAAAAGTTCGTCTGCGCCTACAATCTTCATGGACAATCTGACGTTTTACCTTATTGCCGAATAAGTGCATTTGGGGAATGACGAAAATCATTGCTTTAGATATCTGAACTACAGGCTACAACTCGACTAGAGATGAAAAACCGGAAAAGGCCCTGGTGGTTACTGCTCGATGGCTAATTTTTTCGTGCTTTGTCGTGCTGAGGTTTACTCAACCTCAGCAGCGCATGCGGGCTGAGGTTGGGTAAACCTTAATGTTCCTGTTGAAGAACAGGAAGAAGAAGAACTTGTCCTGATCTTGTTGTTGCCAAATTTCAAGTCTCAGATGATCTGAAGACGCAGTTTCATAGAGACCAGGCTCTCAATTGTGGATTGTGATGCTGTTTGAACAACAGCGTTGTGCCATACTTATTTGATATCCAGACGGAGATTTTATTTTTCTTCGTAATTCTCTGGTGCCGACTGCAACCTCAAAGCCTTGATATAAAAACTTGAGGTAACGAACTTGAGAGCTTGAAAGAACTTAAGACCTGAGGTATTGAAAAGAGTATACCTATATTTTGCAGTAGAAACATTATAATTGTGCGACTTGTATTACAATTAGATTTGAGAGGATATGTTCATCGCGACGGCTATCATGATTCACGAAATTGAGTTCGATACAAAAAAATCGGTAAAGGATTAAAGAATTCACAATTAAAAAGCTATATAGTCTTACTGAAACAACGAATTTAGCAAAGATGTTTCGATTATTTCTTAAAATGCGAGGGAAAATCACGTAGACTTTGATTAGTGTAGATCAAGCTGGACTAATATTTTTTAAAAATTTTATGTCTATTACAATTAACATAGGCATTAGATGTCACTTATGCAATTCGGTTATCGGAGGGTTACCTAGAATGCAATTAAAGGCTCCTCCCAGCACAAGAAGCCACAACGCTGCTAACGTAACTAGCAACTACAATTTGGCTACAAAAAACCTATTTTCTCTTATTTTTGCGCATAAGACTCGCTGTCTTCTTTATAAATTGTCAGGAAAATCAACAGACAAGTGTCAGTTTACTGTCTGCGCCGCACACATATCGATGTCAATACGTGGATTACGACTATTTTCTTATAGAGCTAAAAAGCATTAAAAGAGTGATGTTTTTATTACTAATTTCAACAATATAATTATTTATTATGCTTAGTATGTTTACTACTATGATTATTATGATGATTGGTGACAAGCAGTCAAACGTCTGACAGCAGTCTGAATTGTGGTCTCCCCTCTAGTTCAAGAGTATGTATAGAAATTTTTTTATCCAATATGTCGTTGTCGCAAACTCTACAATCTCTCAAAAATAGGGTGTGCACTCATCTTGATACATGTATATACTCTCTCCGTATGACTTTTTCTAGTACAGCGTGCTATATTTAAACTAAACAGAATTCGATCAGCTTAAAACGAGTATGAATAGTGTATGTAATTGTACCTCTAATAAAATAAGAGAGGGACACGCCCGCTTAATTTGGTGGTATTTATGACATAAGTTTACCGATGAGGATAATTTCACTGAGGGTGGTGGTGTGTCTCAGCTAATACTGTTTCTCTCCGTACAATTTCTAAGGAACAACATTCTATACAGTTTGATATTATGTAAATATAACAAGACATCATCATAATGGCTGAAATGGTCCGTCAGCAGCAATATGGTCAGTCACGCTCTGTATAAATTTATTTTTTCCTAGAACAGAATACAAATAGACACAATACGTAATATAGATATCATCATTTTAATTTTTTACTTGTTTAGGGTTTACAAAATTATGTATTTTGATGATCTTGAAAAGAAATATGGAAAAGCCAGCGCACCGAATAATTAATATTAATTAAAATAACATTAATTGCGATTCGCGACGATGTAATGACCACTGGTCACACTTTGACTCCTGGGTCACCGGGCGGGTACTAACTAATCATGGCATTTTTAATGTGCAAAGATAAAATCAATTGTTGATCTTAATATATATATATATATATATATATATATCAATCGTGGAATTTCGGTGGGTAGGGGTCAGGAATTGTAATTGAAAAGTACAATCGCCTATTTTGCATTTCTATTTTCTTGTTCTGAGTGTTTTGTTATGTGAATATTAGTATATAAATATTCACAAATATGCACAAATATTGTAGTGACAAAATGGCAAAGATTAACATAGAACCTAAATTATCTTACAAAATTAACCCCAAATTTTATTGGCGAAGCAAAATTAGGTTCACTTGAGTGGAAGGCGGCGGCAATTCCTTAATGGCACGCAGCATGTTCTTCGAATAAGTTCTTGCTGAATTCAAACTCTGGTGCTAGAGCTCAAGTCGACGATCGGGGAGCAATATTGCCTAAATTGACACATTTCTCTTAGTATCTTTTAGTCACAGCCTGAGTGAGATAAATGACTAGATGATATCTTTCCCTGTCCCCTCACCCTCAAACGATAAATGAAGTAGGAATGTTATAGTATCATGTACTCAGGCAGAATCGCGGATAGGCCCGTTGCAATCAGTTGCTCTCTGTACAATTTGAAGAAGCACCGTCGGGAGTACTATGAACTGCTCCTCGCTAGACCAACCTTCTCTGAAGTGTTGTGGAAATTTGCTTCGTCTAGCGATGCTTCTCCTTGATTCAGTTTCCGTATTTAGCTATCTTAAAAAGATGGCTGCTGTCGTCAACATTTCTTTAAAGCGAAATGGTTTCCGTGTTTCCATTTTTATGTATCAGTAGAGCAAAGTAGGTAGCTCTAGGTTGTTTTCAAACAGGGCCACAAGGCGAGTTCCGTCTCGAGTGTTCCCATTTTATCACTATGCATCAATTTCGTAATGTACACGCTAGCTCCGTTTTTTGCGATCCGTGATTCTACGACAGCGAGCTACAATTGAAAAATGAAGCCACGCAGCTCGTTTGCTCAAGCCGCGGTTGCCTGTTTCTTTTGTCCTGCACTTCGTCGGGCGACTGGGAAACTATGTAGTTGTTTATGGGTGGACCTCCGGGAGGCGAAAGACGGTACTTGCGACGTCGACAAGCGGGCGCCGACTATCAATCCGGCCGACTCAGGCTGGGAGAGAATTACAAAGGAAGTAGCTGGATCTCGTAGTTTCGGGGAGCATAGGGCACTTGCTATAGTGAGGTCGTCACAACTATCGCTCCCGATGGTGATCCTTCGAGTGGTGGTCGCTTGATCGATGATGGCCAGACTGTTGCAGTTGCGATTCTTTGCGCATTTTGCGCAGCTGCATCTTACGCAGGTCGACCATCAGGTCACGTGCCTGATAGAGCCACTGGCCTATCTGAAAGGCCCGGTAGGGAAGTGACAACGCACGTCAGAGGAATAGAAACCCTAAATTGCATAAACAATTCAATCGGGATAGTTCAAATCGAACTGGCCACTTCTCAGGGCCGAGTTAACCATTTATTTCAATAGATTTCTTCGAATCGAATAAGACCAGACGATGGGAAATTCGATTTAAATATTTCATATTGATATAAAATTTTATATAGATGGGATTTTTTCTTAGGTACATTGATTTCTATAACGATAATTTTCTTTGTACCAATAATTTCTTCTGTCGTTTGTAGAGCCGTTTTATTACAATAAGAAATATAATATCCAACAAGGTTTACTCAGAAAGAGTGGGACAGTGCAATCATCTGTTGGAACTAAAAGAACAAACATAGCGTGACGCCACCAGAGGAACGTCACTACTGTCGGCCAAACTGAAGTGCGTACCATAAAAAGGCAATTAAGCAGAAGCGGCACCGAATATACGGTCGAGATGAAAAATCCTTGTGAGTCAAAGTACTGTTGCTTGCTGAACCTGGAATTTAAAAGAAAAACGGATTAGTATTGTATAACGCTCCTTCAGCCGCAAAAAAACATGACCAACGAAAAGAACTCCACATAGTCAAATGGAGACGACTGCTGCAATGGGCGACGCCAGAAAACTGACACAACAGGTTCAGTCTTCATTTTCGTTACACAAGCAGGACAATCCAAACACTGGCGAACAACGTAGTGGGGAACCATATTGGAAATGTAAAATTAGGCTGCAATAGAAACCACAAAGCAGGCCTCGATAGCCTGTAGACTCTTACCGGCTCCAATTGTGAGCTGCCCATTCGTTGACCGAGTCGGAAAGATAAACGAGGGTGAGCATAACTGTAAAAAGTATGACCTGGACGTTGTTGCGAGATTTAGTTGCCTATTATAAATGAACGAGTTACAAACCAATTAGTATACTTGAATCTGATTATCAAGCCTTGATATATCTACATTAGGCCAATTGCAGCGTGGCGGGATTATGTTTAAGGTATTACGAGTGGCTGTTTGAAATTGTATATGAGAAGAAGGGGTCACTTGGTTCATACTGACCAAACGTAAATTGATAGCGCATTAGTGCTCGTAAGCAGAATTAGTTCAAGAAATCATTGATCCAGAGTCTTCAAAACCATTATCCTACCTCCTTCACTTAGTTATTCAAAGTCATTAAGAAGTTTACTTTTTAAGAATGTTCTAAAATTTAAAATGTTTACGCTTACAATTTATGGAATGAGTTCTTTTTTTAAACTAAAAACGAGACGTACTTTATACCAGAAACATGTTTTTAATCTAGGTGAAGTAAAGCGAAGGATATTATTATTATTATTATTATTATTATTATTATTATTATTATTATTATTATTATAAGATATATCATTAGCCTATAAATTTCCAAGCTAAACAGGCGATGATGCTATTTCTAGCATTTTCGGCTGCATCTATTTAGTTAATATGATAGTAGCGACAATATTCTCGAATACAAGGAACTCGTTTGTTGACATAATTTTATTCGGCCTTAGGATTGACTAATCTTCGTGTGGGTATATCACATGGCCGGTACTTACAACAGACAGAGCGAGCATAGCACAGTGGAAGGCAATCAGTGCAATGATCCATGGCTCACGGAAATCCATCTAAAAATGAGAAACAAACAACAGTGAAAGACCCGGCACAGAGTTAAGACAATCAGCTACACAGCAGTTGATTGTACTCAATAGTGTACGCTTCGACTCAGTAGATGGCATGTCTTTCGCGCCTACAAGCTGCGTAATCTCGACTGCCGTGCAACATGTTTCGACTACCGTACTAATTTCTTTTTAAGTAAGAAGTGCCTCTTTATCATATTGTCAGTGCGATAATACCAGTCGTATTATTGTAATAGTTCTAATTTTTTCACTTTAACGTAGAATATATGCGAACAACGTGTGTGATATAAATAAATATATCAATATTAATTAACTAATTATAATGTAAAATATTCATGCCAAAGATGTAATAGGAACTCACTATATCATATATTAGCTTATTGTACATTAGGGTTAAGCTAGGAAATATATATAAATGTATATATATATATATATATATATATATATA
>MNPL01003327.1:0-30019 GCA_002081605.1 Tropilaelaps mercedesae
TATATATATATATATATATATATATATATATATATAGCTAAAAACCGAGAAGTATACATATATACAAACTGAAAAAGATATAAATGCTTCGTTTTCAGGTAACGCCAAAGGTAAAGTCGTCGTCGTGCGAGTTTCGGATCTGGAGGTTGTCGTGTCGTTTCGGGTGACAACAGGATCGCAAAGCGCTACCGCGGTCAAATCCATCGAGTTTTCGCGGAGAGGTGATCATTTCCTCTGCAACACAGCTGACAGAGTTATCCGGGTGTACGACAGTCGGAAGGTCGTCGAAAAGGCTGGGGAGGACACGGATGTCGAGCCCATACAGAAGCTTCAGGACCTTGTCAATAAGTTAGTGGCTCGATAAACAAACTAATTTCTTACACTGTGTAGGCTCGGTCAGCCTCCTTTCGTTCAGATGCCTCGTGATAAAACCACTGTTTATACAAAAAAAGATTTACTGTTACGCCTTGCCAGATGGACCAAAAATACTCAGAACGATCGCTATAAGGTCATACGCCAAAGCGTGCGATACAGTCAGCGTTGTACGGTGCCGTGTGCTTGCCGAAGCCGCTCTGCTTGACGTGCCAATGAGTTTATCCCACTACTGTGCTGTGGATATTATTTCACGGGATCAGGCAGCCTATCAAAGTGATCTGTTAATTGACTACTTGTAATCTCCGTTACAGGACGACATGGAAGAAGTGCTGTTTCTCGGGAGATGGTGAATTTATTTGTGCTGGATCTGCGCGTCAGCACGCACTCTACATCTGGGAGAGAAGTGTAGGCAATCTCGTGAAAATCTTGCACGGCACTAAAGGGGAAACGCTGTTCGACGTCGTTGTACGTATACGTAGATACGGCGTATGCACCCTATGGTTTCAACAGTAAGGTTCGGCGAGACGTATGGCGAGAGATTTGTTCTGTTACCACGCCTGTTTTACATCCGTTTAGCACTCGATTTTTATCTGAAATTCGCTTGCATGTCTCAAAGTTATGAAATACATTTTAGCTACGCAATTAATGTTTCGTCATCAATTATAGTAGTTACTTTGTTTTTTGTGTTATCGCTACTGACATTTACATTAAATCTGTGCGCTACAAAATCCTTCAGTGGCACCCGGTGAGGCCAATCATTGCGTCCATATCCTCGGGCGTCGTCTCGATCTGGGCGCAAGCACAGGTCGAAAACTGGTCCGCATTTGCGCCGGACTTCAAGGAGCTGGATGAGAATGTGGAGTACGAGGAGCGTGAGAGCGAGTTCGACCTGGAGGATGAAGACAAATCGGTGCAAATGGAAGATGAGTGCAGAGACGAGGAGGTCGAGGTAGACGTGGAAACCGAAGAACCGGTCGCGGTAAGTGGACGTTCTTGGTGCTCGTTCGGGTTTGACGCCTCAACGTTGAATTTCCAGTGCTTTGCAATAACGTTGACTATGGACGAATACGTTGGAGGGTGGGATAATGAGGCCGTAGCCGCGGGCGGGAGATTGTCTTGTCGCTGCTTATTTGATGTTTCTTCACAACGTGTATGTCTGTGTATTCTCTTTTGCTACATGGTAACATTTGTGGAAGGGCGGAAAGGAAGAGACCAGCCCAGGGTGGTCAGATGAGCTCGAGATGTCGCAGGACTCTTTGTTTTTGTTTTGCCTTGTTCAGATTGCCAGAGTTTAGGGAGATGCATTGCACTTTTCACCGATATCGAATACCAAATTGAAACAGTTCATCTTATTGGCGAAATTCGTTGCGGAAAATAACTATAAGAGGGTTCCAACTATATAAATAGAGGCGACATAATGCAAAAATACCACAACAAAAGAGAAATACAACAGAGTAGAGCAGTATAATTAAGTTGATTTAATTTATCAGAATATATATAAGTACAAGTTCTCTCCAAGTATATTCTGAGAGAGGAGAATATGCAAGTCTGTCCTACGGGGAAAATCCTGGTGGATTAGATGGCCCAGATGGTACTCACGAAGACACCGAGTACATTACATCAATAAAGCCGCCGAAGAAAGTGTGGATTTTTCTGGGCGGTAGAAATGACAAGATGTCTGTTGTGGTAATCTGCGTCCATAGGCGTACTGCTCGTCGGACGAGGATGGCGAAGCAATCAAGAAGGCACTGCTGTATCTTCCCATAGCCCCAGATATCGACGAACCCGAAGAAGGGTGGGGAGGCGATGGCCCCGGCGTTTCTAGCGGTTCCGGCCATCCTGATTCCGGGACCGGTTCAGGGAGAAACCATCCCTCCTACGACGTGCAGCTCAGCAACGCCCCCGTCGGAGGTTAGTCTCGCAGCTCCATTATTATCATTAGTACTGTATCGCATGAGCGTGACAGCCGTGTACTTTGCACGGATAAGGGGCGAAGGATTACGAGTTTTGCAATGCGATATTGTCTAGGGTAAAGCTAGTCGAAAACCAGTCTTGGTACTTCTGTAGATACGGCCCCGGCTCATCAGTCAGAATTTAGCTGAGAAAAATAATTCTGTAAAATTTAACTAATCATTAATATCAGCATACAGTGCCGTGATGTTTGTCTACCAGAAGCAAGAGCTGTCATTCCTAAAAGTAAAATGATCAAATTAATTTCCATTGTGTTGAAGGCCTATTATAAGAGATATTAAGAGCTTCCATCACTACCTACTAAGAGCTTTCAGTCCTATCCCAAAACGTGCCCTCAAGCTCATCTTTCTATGCGTGGTTGGAAGTCACTTCTAGGACTCCTCCATTAATGACTTTATCCGCCTTAGATTTAATTGGTTCACTTCGGTATACACTACCGGTATACACTTTTACTAAAAAAACATTTGTTACACATCTATGTACAACCGGTAACGTTATCATTCACCAACTGCATATAACGGTCGAGCTCGGTGGCTTGGTGCATTCGTATGCGCCTTGCGACTGGAGGAGACGCGTAAATGCACGGGTTCGATCCCCGCCGGTGCATATTTACATTTATATGGGGTCCGTCTTACGACGTAATGCCAAAACTGCTACCGTGGACGTTAAATGTTGGCTGATGGTCAGCTTTAAAAATATTTTAACTGCATATAACGATGTCGATATATGGTAGTGCACAAAAGTATGCTACGTATGATGCTCTTTTAACGAATATCACCTCCGTACTTGTCGTTGCAGAACCGCACCCACTGGTCGGAAACGGGAAAAAAAACCAGGTGGCTACCGGAAAGCCGAAGCAGTCCAGCACGGCGGCTTCAGCGGCCTCTCAAGGGGCGAAGCCGCCGCTCAAGGACCGCAGCAAAGATAAACGCTTCAAGCGTCTAAAGCTCCATGAGGATTCATCGTGGGACGCGGACCACGTCAGCAACTCGCCGTCATAGACGTTGCGGTTAGGCCGAGACTATGGGAAAGCGCATTCCCGATGCGTGACGGCGTACGGCGAGCAAGCGGGTGAACTCTCGTCCCGGAAACGGTGAAACTGAAGGCGGTTTCTTCGGGCGCAAATCCTGCAGAGGAGCGTGAACCAAGCCACGTCGACCGTGCGGGAGCGAAGTTATTCATGAAGCTGGAGACGGCTTTTGGGGGAATGCAGAGACCTCACGGTTTTGAGGTGTTTAGGTAGACAATTGGCAGTTGGTGCTGTCGAATATGTTTATAAATTCGGGTTTAGTTCATGCTAGTAGGCGTAGCTTTGGGCGTAGCACGAACTGTTTGGGATAAACGTATTTATTCACTGTATATTGTAATACTGTTTAGCACTTATAATACGGCAAATGCCATTTGGTTGGAGAGCGGTTTTTCCCCCATGTTATCCGTGACTAGATTGGTCTTTTTGAGTTGGAAATTATTTATTATTGTTGAATAAAGTTTAGCCACTTGGAGTATGACCTTTTTCACTGCTAGTGCGTTTAAAGCAGCAGTGAACGAAGACGTGTAGCTATACTGCTGTCTGATCATCGTATTGTTGTTTTAAACGGAGGTAAAGGGTGACTACTGATTTCACTTTACACATGTCTATATTCAGTGGTTGGAGGATGGGTAGCTGCAAGTAGGGAAAAACGGCTGAACACTGTCCATTGAAAGCGGAGTGTATAAAGAATCAGTTACTCGATTGTCGAGCATTCGGAACCGAGTGGAGCTTACGGAATTATAGGCACAATTTCTGGTTTGACAAACTATGCTAGCTCTACTCATATCGTGGCGGAAATCTATGTCACCATACCTTTAACATCGCTGGTTGCCGCTGCACACCTGTGAAAATCGCTCTGCTCTAGTATGAGACTTACATTTTATATTCGATCAAGAAAGACGCTTTTGCGTATTGTAAGGTGAATAACACACTTAACAAGAAGGATTAAACAAACTATGTATACTCACCCACTCATAACAATGTTCTGTTATTACAGGGCATTATTAGATTGGGCTGATTGGGTCAAGTCGCTGCGCATCTAACAGTTAACGAGACGTCTTGCCAATACGAACATCGCCTGGCGTTTTTCGTATGCGTGACAGTCAGCTGAAAGCGGGAAATTGAGAAATTATTGACAATTTTTACTGCCATCTTAGGACGCGTGTTAAATCAATCCGGCTACATTTGTCGAGTCCGCCCACAGACACGCATTGTCAAAAAAATTGGTCTGTGAGGACAACTAAGAACGACCTTTTTACATGTGTAAAATTACGAATCGATAAGTATCAAACAAGACGTCACGTAGACAAAGCCATGTCATAGCTCACAGATCGCCATCAAGATATAGAATGGCGTATTTTAATGTAGCAAAGAGCGTGGTTGACAATTTGTGTCCGTTATGGGTGCATGGCAGCGGACACAAAAATATTGCCGAAATCTTTGTTTAACGTAGCCCATTGCAATCGGGCTGACAAACAGTGGTTGTAATATTACTTAGTGGCACTAACTGAAGAAAACTGACCCCCACCCAACCGACTATCCACTGCGTATTGCTGTCAATAGCAACAGCATAGGTAAGAACTGTATATTTGAGCAAGCATAAACATAGTTACTGTAGTCTAGGCCAGGCTTTCAATGGGCGTTGAATAACGTGTGGCAACGGAGTGGTAATATTCGGATACGAACAGTGACATTCATGTATATTACGCGCAGTAAGAAATACACTATTTTGTGAAAATCTATCCAGTTATGTCTTTATTTCCCATGTGACCCGTTGCGGTGCCCAGACCGGATGTCAGTTTGCACGGCGTCGATTGGAGTGACCTTGACGAACAAGGCAATTGGATTATGATCTAATGCATATCAAGTCAAGGATTTCCTCGCCGGGGTCGCACCCGCGGGAAATTTAATATCTCAGTCTTGCTGAGCAAATAAAAAGGTTCGTTGAGCTTTTATAATTCGCGCGCGAGCTTTTTCTCTCACACATTCACGAAACTGAGCTCGGTTAAAGACGATAGGGTTACTATACCGCAATCTATTTTGTATACGGGATGGTGATAGTGTACGCAAGATGAGAAGCTCAAACTGTTTGCTTCTGCCCAACGAATGCTATGCAATTGAAAAATCGTCGAAGGCTTGCTTATCCAGTACGTCAACTTCTTTAAGAATAATCTGCGGTACGAGGAGCCGCGTTCGGTGAGCTTGGTTCTGACTCTGCTTGTCCTGTAAGAAGTTCAGAGGGAAACAGAGCACTGAGCATGCATCAGCCACGCGTAAAATATTGTTACTCGTATTTTACGGAAAACGGAGATGCGCGGCGTTTTGTATGAGCTTTGTTGAAAGTCAAAACTGTTCTAGCGTAGTTAAAAACGGGTGTCGTCCCTGGAGCAGGATGGGGGAACCGTTAGAGAACAACTACTCCGTTAAGATTAGCTCCGAAGTCATCGGATCAATATCAGATTAGCGAACATACTGCCAGTTGAATTATTTGTTTGACCAAGGGAGACTTCACCCGTCTACATTTCTGACATATGTTGTTCGTTTTAAGTACTAACTTTGGTTCGAATTAACTACACTAGCAGGACACTAGGACGAGTCTTCTATGGGTAGAACTAGTGCTATGTTTGGTCTATGTGCCTACCTTTAAAAAACCCTCTTTCACTTGTAGAAGTTCTTTGATCTTTTCCTTTTTCGTGGCGATGTCCACAGTCGCAGTCTGTAGCTGGATCCTTGCAGCTTCCGGAAGGACCTCGACACCCTGACGTCCGCACAAAATTCTACGATCGACCTGTATCTGCTTGCAACTGATCGGCGGTTAGGATGTGGACGAAACCGACAGGTTAGTAGGGCGGAAGGATCAGGTGACCGCTTGTCGCGAGTCAATTTATTCAATAGGCCACCATTTTGTTGCCGCCGAAGTAAACCGGCGTTCTAGGTTTTAATTTTATTGAGACTTAGCAGCATTCCTAAGGACACACTCGCGTTTGGTCTGGGTTGCCCAAAGATCGGTTCAAATGTATGTCAGTATATGTGCATATACGATGAACAATTCCGGCTTTGCTTTTCCGCATTTAGATGAGCCGATTGCTACTATAAGCTAAAACCAATTTCGTTCCGACTGCAAATTTGAAAGTGACATGTCCCGCCATGCCAAACCCCCGTTCAGATCAGGTTCCGTCCTTGAACGGCATCACTTCCTAGGTTCGTTGAACGTTTTCCCGATTTTCCCCGATCTTTCTGTCTCTATGTTTTCTCTCAGCTCAGAAAATGGTTCAGCCACTTAAAACGCCATATACAAATGAAGCAGCTATCGTATCAACTATCTTAATGGATGCTGCAGAGCATATTAAGTTGGGCACGACTGCTTGGCACAAACAGGAAATACCCTTCAGTATAGTAAATACAGTTCGCCTTGATGAGCAGTGGTTCATAATGAAGACTCACATTTGTTGCAGGCTTTCGCATGTGCGGTCGACAACACTGAAAGCGTCTGCAATCTGTGAGATGAGTTGGGGTGGTCGCCAGTTTTGTCCGGAAGCGCCCATAAACGTAGAATGCGTCGAGATAGAGGCGGCACTGCCTTGTGTCTTTTCCAAGAGCGGCGGCGCTAAAATAGCTGTTCAACAAACCTAGACGGCAATTAGGGTGCTTCCATCAATGGCTGGCAATAATACCGTTGTGTCGCAGAGTTAACATATTCCGTTTGTTTTCACAGCTGTCAAACTAATAAATAGGATCCTACTGTTCAGACAGCATACCTTTATACATATATAAATACATAAATAAAGTATTATTGTAGGTTTAAGATTTGGTTGCCTAGGCGTCCTTCGGGCTGGAATTTCCTCAACGGTCGGATAACTAAAAATGGTGCTTTCCCATGTTTTTCAGTGAAGTTGATATAACTAAGTAGATGAGTACGACCGTTTAGCTGTGTGTTATGATACAACGGAGAGTTTTCACCTATTGTTTTTAATGACATATAGAGGCATATGCTTTATCGACTACTTGTTCATCAAACTATTCCAATAGACACGAGTTACCTGTAACGTTAACTAAATCTAAGCACTTCACCTACACAAAGGGCGGCCACCAGAGAAGGACATGTCGCTGACTAGAGTTGAGTTAGCCAAGGGTCGGCTCATTACCTGGAGCAGGACATGATGAAGTACATGAACCATATTACTCATACACGCGAAACGACGCCATTGCACGGCGAGTCCATCGTAAGAGCTTTCGTATGGCATTGTTATCTCTGTATTCGTTTAAGCGTACCGATGGTGCTCACAGCGAATTATTTTTAAGCTAGCAGTTTCGTTCAAGGAAATGGGAACGTACTGGATTTGGTCCGACGACCGAAAGACCTACGTAAACAAGGGAAATTTCGGAAGTGAGCTATTCGATTCGTTCTGTAGACATCGTTAGTAAGTTGCGTTGCGCATTCGCGATGCTATAAATTTAGCAATATTTACCATCGCGTTCTTCGTATTGCTGTCCATGATGGAAAGCTCCGATATTATTGATTCAACCCAATCGTGGCTAGCGTCCACCATCTGTACACAGCTCTTGAGCAAACTGATTTCCTCCATGAGTACGCACTGGTGAGCGCATACAATCGCTTCCAACGAGGTAAGCACCGGCCCGATCTAAAAGTCAAGCCTTAAACTATCGTAGATATGTGTGTGGATTTTGCCGAGAACGTAGTCATAGTGGGATTTTGCTTCGAGAGGTGCACTTTGTACGTGCACTTTATTGGCTTGTGGTTTGGCTCGGGTTATTAACAAGCAGGGCATTGAAACGGCATACGAATTCATTACTGCTGACTATTAACCATACGGAGTGATATAGTTATATTGTGTAAATAAATAATTGTACGGGAGATTGATAGAGCAACTAGTTTGGTCGACTAACATGAAAGTAGCCAAGAACTGCATTCAATATTTAACCAGAATAATTCAAGCGCCCTAATTAGTGAAAGGCCTTTATTTGAGCAAAGAAACACGAGTAGAAGTGTTAGTACAAATACCTGCTTAAATAGGCGCCCTGTCATATTTATTTGGTAAGTCTTAAACTGTGGGCTCCTGCCTAGCCATAGGAGACTAACCTAATATTTTTTAGGGCTGATCATCAGCCAGCATTTAATGTCCACGATAGCAATTTTGCATTACTTCGCAAGACGGACCCCATATAAATCTAAATGTGCACTGGCGGGTAAAAAAGCCGGTAGCTTTAAAACGGTCTGTTTAGGCCATTGAGCCTCACTGTAATCAAAGCAGGTACACCCACCTGCTCAAGACGACGCCTCATGTTGACATTGGCCATGTCGAAGAGTTCATTGGTCAATATCTGGATAGCATCTTGGACTGCCAGCTTATACGAAGTCATGCTTGCTTCAAATTGCAAAAATGTCGATGTTGAACACTTGCTCATAGATCGGAGAACGGATGTAATCCTGTTACAGCACACGTCCAGCCTAATTAGCATTAACGCGCGAAGATCGCACGAAACGTTTCAGTAATGATATCGGCTAAAAGGGCAGTTAGTCACTGTTGAGTGAAGCAGTTTACATGTTTGATTCGACAAACAAAAATGAGTCATGTTCAGTTTAGTCGCACGTGCTCGTGCTTAAAAAACACTGTAGACAAGAATTGTGGCTCTACCTGTTGCAAACGACGAATTCTACAAAGAAAAAAACGCAATGGTCATTTACCTGACTGTGGCGTTCCTTAACGCCTTCATGATGTGGAGTTGTTGGCCGTCGGCTGTCACAGACGCAACGTAGCACTCGGGATCCAGCTCGAGTTGGTCAACGATTTCGTTTATGGTTTCCATAGTGTCCACCAGGTTATTGCTTTCGGGTAGGAGCAAACGTTAGGTCCAGCAACTGCATACCGCTACCTATCTATAGGAATGACGACAAAGCTCGAAGTGTTTTCAACATAGACCACCTACGTTCGTTCACGGAAAAGCTAAACTTCGGAGAGGATTATTCAGCCAAGCGTCTTTAGTGAGTGTACAGACACACTGCGCGAACTCGGCTAATATAATGAAAGCCGATAGAAAAGTGCTTACGCTTGAGTGATGTACAGCTCGCCGTCGAGTATGTTACGCAGCCCACTGGAGCTCTTCAGCTTCTCGATAACACTGGCCATCCTCTTTAGCTGAGACTGACCTTGAAGGATCAGCTAAAGTAGGTAGAAAGACATGAAATGAATAACGTTTTTCTGAAATTCTAAATACACTAGTTGAGACGGACTGTTGGTGCTACAGTGGTTCAGAGTGCCCGACAATAGGTTATTGTCACAAACAAGAAACAATTTTAATTTTTGTATTGGTTTGTTCGTCAATTTAAAGGAAAGTTTTTAGTAATTGTGCCTTTAAGTTTTGTGTCAATTTATTGGGGCGGAAAACCAGGTCAATGTGTCGGACGTCACTTGTTAAAAATACACCCTAATGTTTTCGATGCTGGATCAAACGACAGTGAACAAAAGAGGGTGCTCTAGAGTTGACAAACCATGTTTAAGCTGGTTTGAGCCCTCAACTGTGTTTTATTGAGCGTCTGCGCGACTTTCATTTGAAGTTCCTGGCCTTCGGCAGTCCCATGCTCTCTCCGAAGACGGTGCTGCCTACGGATGACTTCGTCCTCCTCCAAAACAGAGATCGCCTTCTCAAGTGCATGCTTCTCTTCTCGCCTGTGTTTGAGTTGCGTCCTGATACGAAAAAATCACAAAATCGTAAATTTTTCTGGGTAACACATGACAAGACTGCGTCATGATATGTTTAAACAATCATAAAGAAATCCTTTTTTATCTAGTTATTTCACTCTACTCGTTGGACATATGGCTGATTTTGTCTAAGAATTGTGTCTATCAGTCTATGAGTGATACGCCCACATAGAAACTCATACACTACAAATACGCGTGCAGTTGGACTTGAGTGTTTGATGCACACGGCGCTGTTTCGCCGCGACGTCATGCAGTCTCTTTACAAATCTTTTTGACCAATTTTTGCAAATCTTTCAGACCTTTTGCTTAGTGGAGCGTTTCGTGCAACCATGCGCCGCTAGTAAAAATTGTTTATCGTTCCATACTGCACTATCGCCAACACTACAACAGGCGCTGGCTGAAACGTTAGGCCCTGCCAGCTATTTGTTAGAAATTTTGGTTTCTATATACGCGGAAAATATTGGCACATGCGTAGACAGATACATACTGGATATGTTTATTATGACGTTTCTTCAGTGCGATAAGATTTCGCTGTTCGTTTACGGAGGCAGCGTCGAGGGAGCTCAACGCCGAGTCGTGGATTTCTCCTACCAGCTGAAGCCTGAATAGCAAGAGAATGACTGCATTATCGCGAAATAGAGTAATACTTATGTAAAAATTACTACAGAGACCATTATTAAGACCAAGGAGCTTCACCAACATGCTAGAACTCCCTCGAATATTAAGTTCCTGATATCTCGATATCATTTACAGATTTCGATAGCGTAATAGGGATGGCTAATCTGTATCACTCGGATTAACATCTCCGCTCATGGCAAACCTACATCCATCGGTCGTTTGCGCGTCGGTGCATACGTAGGCTGATAACTCTCAATCAGTGTTTCAGAAGATCCGTAATTCGCTCACTAATCCCACTATGAAGTGGAAAGCGACTACAGAGTGACCACACATTAGAAAATGGGATATCTTGAAATATATTTTCCTACAGGGCCAAAAACAGTCGCAGTAACGGCCAATGCTAAATAAAGTATTAGTAAAAAGGGCAATTTGGCTCGACAACTCAAATCTTTCCGCTACAATGCGGCGAGACAAAATATGTCGCATATGCATGAAACAACAGTATGCAGCCCGTTTTTCCGATGCTCGTAACGCGTTCAGGCAGAACAGAGAACAACGAGCAGGGCTATTCTCTGATAAGATCGACGGCATCGTGTTGTCAGGAGAAGTCAAAGTTCCAGCGTTTAGTGCACGGAGGTCCAAGAGCTTCGGTGGCTAAAGTGATTTCGCGTGGCACTTTCGCTGCAACAACCTAAATGTGACTCAGAAGAAGTCAAAACTCCAACGCCCAGTGCACGGAGGTTCCAAGAGCTTCGATGTCTAAAGTGATTTCGCGTGGCACTTTCGTTGCAACAACCTAAATGTGAATCACCGCCACCGTCTTTGCCCGTCTTACATTCATAACCTACCGCGTGACCTGCTTCTTGACACCATAAAACATATGTAAGGGCTGTGATATGACCACAGAAAAGGCGCTAATGCATGGTACTCACACAGTTGACTCGTGCTTGCTCAAGAACAGACTCGGGTCCATCTTCGCGATCTGTGAAGGACAACGCAGAGTTTTACATGCGGACGGATACAAACTATTGAGGGCGGTGGGCCATAATTGTGGACGGCATAAACGGCATAAAAGGTTTTTATATCATGCCATTGACCACGGGTCAACTAACCTTTGAGAAAAAGTCTGCTACATTTCTGTCCTCAGCGATTATCTCGATGTCCACCTCGGTGAAGCTGTTCGCGCCCGGGAACTCCAACTCTCTCAAAAGCTCCAAGATTCGTTTGCTGAATCCACTAGAATCGCAAGCGAGTACAGTGTAAACTATTCTGGGAGGAAGATTGCATAAACTTAAATGTGCTGAAATACTTCTTGCTATAACGTCAATTGACAATCCTACATGCGCCCATCTATCGGAATCAGCCGCCCAACGTTGCGGGTTTCGCTTTGAGATTGTTGACAGTTATATTTGTCCTATAACGCAGCCCTATGACATAGTGTCAAAAAGATGCTTATACGTATTGGTAGCTTACCCCATGCTGTTTCCGTGTGTTAGCTAAAAACACTTAGCCTAATACATGGAGTCCTTGCCAAGTCGTCAAATAGGCACGGCAGGCCAAACACACTGACTGGTAGCAGACTACGCCACCATACATCGTGTACAGCTGATCGGTGCAGGGTCGACGCGTATAAACCCCAAACGATCCAAAATATTTGCCGTGAGCGTTAGAGCGACACCTGGCGCCCGTAAAGTGTCGTCAAAATTTGCACGTTTGGAGAACATTTAATTGGTATGTGTGTCACCTGCGTGACATTAAATAGAGAATACATGCCATCTTGATAAAGATGCACATAAACATGTGCCTGTATTAATGGCACAATGTAAACGCATGTGTACAAATCTACTTTTATTAGGTGAACGCTGAAATTTATTATGGACACCAAACGGCACGACTAAGGCATTTGTCACGGTAGTGTGAGAACAAAACTTCACTTAACTACTCAATAGAACTTTAAACTATAAGACTTCGTCTACGGTTTGGAACCTATCTGGTAGTACTTTAAATTATCCATCTGCCTTGTAGCTTGCGAACGGAAGTCCAGCAGCATTATGACCTCACACCTTCGCAAAGTAACTTTACTCCGTCATGGATCTGGGTTTGGCATGTATACAATAAGAACGGCCGCAAAAATTATCGGTAATGTCGATCGTAACGTATCAGTCCCTCCTAAGTTGCAAGGGAGACTCTCACTATTTGATGACCCTCAATTTTGTGCTGATATAGTTACCGGTACTTCCCTTTACGGCGGCATTTGAAACCAGTGAAATCTATCTACCTGGCAAACTTTCGATTTTCCGTGAACCCTGCAGAATGGCTAGATTAAAAGCAAGCTGTAGACAAATCTAAAAGACTTCCGCATCGGCCAAATACCCGTAACGAAGTTAAGCTACTAGTTGAATCGACTAACGGTGGATGAACACTAACATAACGGGCAGGTGTACAATAAAGTTGCAGTTCGTCCTTCTAACAGCTCCGTAAAACGGCAATGGCATCTCGACATTTTCCTTACAGATAAACCCAGATTAGGGTCGTCCAGGGGGATCAGGGTCAGAGGTTTGAATTTTAGAGGTCCATATTACGATGTAAGCAAACAGGGATACCGTGGAATTTTAATTGATGGTCAGCCCCGAAAATATTTTTTCTTAAATCAGTATCATCCATAAACCATCGCACATTTCCCACAGTTGCCAAAAAAATCGTACCAAGCCGCCATCATTGAAAAAAGTCATCGTAGCTTTCATCATAACGATTGGCAAAGATTAGTAGATGTTTCACATGCATAGGTCATGCTGACAAAGTAGGCGAAGAGAAAAACAGAAGTTCAGTTATGTGTCACATTTATTTCAGTTGTTACGAAAGCCAGAGCCACAGGACTAGAACAAATTTGTATGGACTAAAGTTTAGAATTTGGAGAAGGACGCTTTAATGACGACGACGTTCGACTTTGAACGCTAAAGGACATGACGATGCTGATTGACAACGATATAGTAGGACAATGGCAAATCCTCTGTCGGCTGGCCATTGGTGTTAATGATATAAAATACTACATCTCTTGGAACATACAAAGAACGAAAACTAAAAACATTTCATGAACAGCATCTGTTTTATTTGTCGCTCGTAAACCTAAAAATTGCACAAGGCATACACACACTCTCTCTCCCTCTGTCTGACTTCCTCTCGTTTTCTCTTGTCCTTATCCGTAACATGTTTCGTCATATTTAGGGTAGTCGATAACGCCTACGACCGCTTGCCCTCGTATGCAATGTCCTTCGTTCTCTACAGGGATACACGTGTCTTACTACGTTCGACGACATAGATTGTCCTGCCCTATTATCCTTGCCGAATCTTTATCCGTTTGCTCACATACAGTAAACCGTTTACTGTGTTGTTATTGCGTTTAAGCAGTTCCATGTAGACATCCACTTTCTCTGATCAACAGTGGCAGTGTTCAGAGTATAAACAGACCCTTTCCCGAAGTTTCCTTCAATGACCTTGTCTTGTTATCCATAGTAACCACCGTCCTTATCATCTTCTGACAGGGAGGGTGTATGCTGCCTTTTGTTATTCTACCGACCCTTGCATATCGTCCTTAATCGATTCCACATAATTGATGCAATCATCATCGCGTCTATATGTGGTGTGTGTGTGTGTGTGTGTGCGCGCTGACCTCCGATATCCCTAGAGTTGCTGCTAGCTGGCGATATGTATAATGCGATAGCGAGTTCTTGGACGATTGTATGCACTAATTGGGTGGACTGTACACGCTCAGATGCGTCTCTATACTCACCTAGATATAAACAGAGGAGGAACCACTGTTGGGCTTTCATCCTTTCTTTCAAGGAGATGATGCTCTTGGCTTGTACCAATCACCAGCGTTTCATCCGTCGCGTAGAGTTGTCATATCGTTAGCTCTAACAGCTTCTGCTCTTTCGAACGAAAGGATGGCACAGGCATAGAAAAGGACATCGATACCATACCGATGCAAGCTAGACAGTTCGCCATTTAGCAGGATTCAGCATTTCAGCAGGCGGACGACAGGATATTAACGTTCAATGTGAGTGCGGGACAGCGCCCTCTTGCTGTGTTCAAAGAACTTAACGGTTAACCGTTTAAAACGGACATCGCGCGCACTGTTCTTGACATTCGGTCTCACCGATCATAAACTGTAGCGTCGCTATATTTTAATCCGTTTGTTTCAGGCTGCCATGCTGAATGTGAACTGTTGTCGTGGATGATTTCATTGGGGTCGACTGAACTCTGGCACGAAACGAAGGTGACGTAAATTTCATGCTCGAAATAACATCCTCATTTTAGGGAACGACGTGGCCAATACTTGGTGTTGGTATCGTCTAGGTAAAGATCAGTGGTCAGTAATAGAACGGTAGTATGGTGAGAAATTTATTTATCAAAAATACTAATGAGCACAGTATTTTTTTGCAGTAACACGCGCGACGCTCAAAGTCATAATAATTAGTAGATATATGTTAGATGTTGCCCTAGTCCTACTCTCAGGTGAGAGGTGGGAAAAGTCTTGTGGAGTTATCAAATAGCATATATGGTAAATATAAGACCCGCGTAAAGGTCCGACTTTACTGTAGGACCAACGGGGGCAACCTTACGTTTTCTGCACGGTCATTATTTTGTTTTTCCTTTAATTGAAAGAGTGTTGCTTCATATAGATAGCTGGGCTGTTCTAAGCTCGTTCCATGGGCGTGTCTAACAGGTGCCGCAGAACGTCACCGCGAATACGAAAAGGACTCGGATAAAAAAAGCATAAGATCGAGTACAACTCAATTAGCAAATGGCGGCTTTCTGTTTGCCTAGAAACCGTACAGGTCACTTGCGTAAATGAACAGACCGCTCGGTGAGTCAACCAAAGAGCTACTTTTATAACCCGACATGATCACGTTTTCCGAGCTCTTTCCGTAGAGCCCAGCGATGTCTATCAGAGAAAACGTCGCTAAGGGCCGTGGGCAGGACTTGCATGTGGAAATGTGGAGACCTGTCGCGAGGACTTCCTAGCAATCTCTGCAATGCACATTGAACCGTCGGTACGACCTTTTGGCCATTGTCAATGTGGCAGGATGCCTAATACGTATCAATAAAAATGATCTACTTGTACATAGACCGAGTGCGCCGAACATAACAGCTAAGAAATCATAGTATTTGAAGGATGACCTAACGTTTCGAGTGGCTCAAAGTTAAGCGTATTATAAGGACACGTGAGCGCTATACAGTTGTAATGACGAGGACGACCGAGTAAGGTATTGGGCTATCAGCCTGGCGTGTTTTGGCGGTTTTTCAGCAGCGTCGAAGTTGAAGGCGAAATGATTATATATGCCGTTAGCTAGTTGCCATCCACTTCTTTTATGTATAAAGAGACCAAAAAAACGGTCGGGTTTGCGCTTTACTTTTTTTTCTTCCATTTGGAGAGCTGCATTGGGTTTTCGACATCGATGGGAGCTAATTGATTGGGTAATCCGCTCATCGGTCGTGAATGCGTCCACATGAAACAATTTCCATCAGATGTATGCTATTCTATGTTCAGAGGAAGCCTACTAAGACTCAGGTCCACCAAGGCTGATGAACGCTATGAAGGCTCAGGCAAACAAAGGCTGTTGTATAGTTTTCTAATATACGATTACCATGTACATAGCTCGACGGGTCAATACACGGTGGCAGAGTTTTTAGGCAGTGTTTCTGTACAGTGGATTGGAGTAGTCGCCTGGTGTGCCGTTTCCAGCGTTATTGTTGCGGTTCGATTCTTTTAGTTCAATTTAGACTGTTCGACAGGTCTTGGTTCGTCTTTGTACAAACGATACCGATATTCGGCTACCGTGAGAAGGGGGCAATGTGGCATTTGCCCGTATAGTATTTAATATTAATTTTGGTACATGGCTTTTTTCTAAGAAAAATCCTTATAAAATGCCAGAACTGCGTTGGACCTAATATCATAATAATTTGAACTGATTTCAGCTCAACTCATTCCAGGCAAATTCTGAGGGTGTATGGCGACAGTCTTAAACCACATCGTGCTCTATCAATAATTTGCTACCTCATATATTCGTCATATTGTCGATAATACCGCAGTATTGACAATCCACAAAACGAATCAGTCGCCGACAAATCAAGAGCTTCCCAGAGATAGCGTTCACCGCTTTCTAGGCGTCACTCGCGAACTCAAAGCGAGAAACAAAACCCAGGTAACACAGCAGGCGATATCGGCACGCGCATACGCAGCGGCGTACAAGAACGCGTCGAACTGGAGCCATAAGCTCAGAAGTAGAAGAACAAATCAGATATTTCGAGCATCTCGATCACGTTGCTCATGTGCGGACGCTGGTACTGGCCAAAGACGATTGTTACACCCTCGACGTTGTCCTCCTTCCGACGGTTCTTCAGAGACGGAATAATGACGTCGTCGCTGACCACGTGGCTCAGCTGCAACTCCAGCTCATATTCTAGACCCTGTGTGATGGCAGACAGCGACAGAAAGGATGAGTGAGAAAAGTGTCATTTATTTGGTTTTACGCTATCGATGAGCAATCCCGGCCTCCTGTAGATAGTTTTCGAAATTTGCTTTTTTTCCACGCTAAAAAGTCTTTTTCATCTTCTGTTTGTATTTTTTATGCTTTATACATTTTCTGTCTTATTTTTTATTACACTTTTTTGATTCTCCTCGTTCGAGCCATAGCCGTTGGCCTGGCGTCTGTTTATTTGTGAAGTGGGTCCAACCTGCAAAGCCTAGCCAACTGTGAGATGACATCAACCTTTCTGATGAAGAAGGGCCTGGTAAGCTTCAGCTTGACGTCCTTGTCCTTCGATAGGGTAAATGCGACCTCGCATTCTTCCCGTTCGCGACGATCTTCCTGGATCTGCAAGAGCGAAACTTGCAGAAGTGAGCACACGGGTAAGAAAAGCAACGAAAAAAGAATGCCATAGCAATCCAGCGCCAAGCTCTCAGACATCGGCGCACGAAGTTGCATACGCCTCCGCGGTGGGTAGTACGTACGTACCCGATAGCTACAGCGGAGCATGCCGTCATATTTGTGCGTTCGCACGCTGTACGATCCGAGGTCCTGACGAAGCGGAAAGCCGAGTCCGGTGATGAAGATGTCCCTCGTTAAGACAGTGAATCGTAGGCCGATAAAGCGGACCGGCCTTGATGGCGGATGAAACGATACGGCCTGATAGCGGCGAGCCGTGAAATTTTCGGGAGGGCTCAGGCGTTTTGTGCCTTCTGCACTGATGCCTTCGATAGTCAGAGTAAGAGTTAGTGAGAGTAGAATAACAGACATCGCGTCACGTACACTATAACGAAAATGTATTGCGCCCTTAATAGGCGCGGTGAGAGTTCATTACAAATCTGCAACGTTGCGATTTTAGATTTGATACACGGGACATTGACGTCTAACTAAACTAATGCGAACACATTTGCCGACGCGTAAGAAGACCGCTGCAGTTTCGCATGTAACTGGCATTCAAATTTACGTTAGGTTGGTACCAGGCCATAGACCCACCTTTCGGCAAATTGACGATGCCCGGTATCGCCATGTTCATGAAGACAGCGTAACACTCATCGCGCGAAAGAAGACCGGATCGGGCGGGGCCCTTCGTGAACTCTTCGGGGCTTAGCGCGAGAAAACGAATCTACGACATTGGGCAAAACGAAGCACTGGCATGAACGCTTACGTAAATACAATTTTCGTCGATCTCAGCGACAAGAGGCCGCGGTACTTTCGAGACCAAGTACGACGTAAACATCCTAGAAACACTGTCAAGTAATACCCTCGCCGATGCAATGTAAGTTACGATCCGTTGCAAACGAGCCTTTGTGGCATGTTCGTTACAGCAAGTTCATTAGAGGTCGATTGCGACGTAAAGAGTGTGAACAGGCATTTGCGCTGTTGCCCAACCCATGCTATAATTCCGAAACAGTTACTAGTGCTGTTGTACGAGGTCTTTCGAACAAGTGTCATTAAAGAAGTCGCAGCCCATACAAGGTAATCACTACCCCCAGTAATGGGTTTTTCCTTTGTTTAGGGAATAGCGCTTGCCTTCGAAGATATTTCGGAAAACACTAAATAATAATTATTATAATAATTTTGAAATTTTTCAAAGACGGACTGACTTAACTCTTTTGTGAGTGACAGTGAAACCGCTGTAAAAGTACAAGTAAACTATGTAAACGCTGTTTGGCTCTAACTTAGTTGACATTTACCTGAGACACGACTGTGTCACCCATACAAATTCGGACGTTCTCAATTTCTGACTTATCAATGCCTCGCCTGCAATCGGTCATAAAAGATTTGATTCACACAACAACTTCAGAACAGAGACAAATCGTAGCCATATCTTGGACAAACGCCTAAGCCCTACGTAAGCCCTAGTATAGACAATAAAGGCCTTTTTATCAGAAATTTTTTACCTGACTTGCAAGTTTTTGGTATCACATAAACTTAAAGTTAACTTGAAAGGGTCGCAGCGTCAATAAATAATGACTTAACAGTAGTCAACACTCATTGAATATTTGGCGTCATCAAGACCAATAATTTAATCTTTTTCGGAATAGATTACGATAACAGCAAGCCAGATTAAATAGGAGTACATCTTTCTAGCCTTTACAAAGCGATATCACGATAAAGACTTGGATAGGCTAATATAAAGCGCATGCTAATCTAGGCCAGGAGCAGCTTGAACAATTATGCAATCGACATGTTGTCTCCTATAGTGAACTTCTTAAGTTTATTAGAATTAAATGCTATGTTGTAGTCTGCCAACCGTCAAGATTGAAAAAGACAAAGATGCAGCATCTCCTAATGAAGCCATGAACTGACTCAGGTTGAAGAAAGGCCTCGTTGACATAGAATTAATTTTATCGAATATAATGATAAACTTTCAATGAATATATATATATATATATATTTTTCTTCTGTTTCCAGAGTCGTATACTTCGATTGTTCTGCATACAGGGTTTTCTAAAAGATAATGTAGAATTATCAACTAGCTATTTGTAATGCATTCCTAATTAACGCCAACGCAATATTGAAGGCATCCATGTTAATTGCTATGGGTAACCCTGCGCCACGAAGCTCTTTGTCCGGTTGACAGGCCAAAGGCACCATAGCCATACCAGAATCTGCGAAAATTAGGCCACAATAGATAATACATAATGTGGTTCTCTCTGTGTCACTGACCTGTTGCATTCTTCCGTAGACCACTGAACAGCAGCTTGGTAGAGAGCGTACTCCGAATAAAGATTGAGGTATTTACGATGTACAATAGTCTCGAGTGTGGTAGCCTGTACACTATTGATAAGCACGCAGACAACAGAGTTAGTTCATAGTCGTTGAATGTTGCGAATATCGAGTGGCTGTCGCGCAACGTGTTTGCTTGCGAATCACACCGAAAGCGGAATGAGAAATTGGGCGGGCCTGACATGATAATTAGTGAAACGCTGGATAATTGCGGTGAACTGGGAAGCTGGGACATACGAGATATGGTAAACAACCGCAGTAACGACGTGATCTTATTTTGCACAAGTCGCCGCGTCAACACTGTGTTCGCCATTCAGACGTGCTACTGATTTGAATCGTGGGCATGCATTCGTCGGATATACTATTGCAACCTTACGAAGATATTTCTATATATACTTTTAGTGGGGTATTTTTGCATAGAATAATATATGAAAAATACTCTCGGAGAAATTTAGGTATGTGACCGTAGTTGAGAAACGATTCGTACTTGACAAAATTCTCCGATGTTAGCACGTGATAGGTTTGTCTATCGATGATGTTCAGACACTGGTAGATGAGTGTATAGGCCTCCATTACCGAGGCGAATTCGAACACCTGGAGCGACAGCGGGTGCCATGACAAAAACGAACGCTTGGTTATTAGAATTCGCTGCCTTGGGTCGTCTAAACATTGTCGAGAGCCTAAATTCAACCTGGTGACCATGAGCCCCCATTAGTCTCATTCGACAGGGTTGAGCAAATGAATAATTCCGAATATATAAACACTGCTACACAAATGCAACATTTGGCCAATAGAAGTTAATGAAAATAAGTATTTTCAACTGAAATGATTTATACTAAAAAACACAAAATCTCTTACTCAAGTTTCGCTCGTTATACCAATGGCTGTACAATACGCCAGATAATTACAGTCTCTGCATCGCTTCTTGTACCTTCGGATAAGTCGGCCACCTAAACGATGCGTCCAAGTAGGTGACCACTAAGGATCCAAATATTAGCTCTTTTTCTCCTTTTAGGCGTTCGCCTTCTGTCGGCGAATGTTTAGAAAAACTTTCCAAATTTCAAAATTAAAAAAAAGCCTCATCATTTTCTGCTTAGCACACACAATTCCTTGGATGAATACGTAACAATCCGCCGGTCGAGTTCCCAGAGGTTGGACTGTCACGTCTCATACGGGGTTCATCCCATCGCCCTCTTACCCGCAATCCGTTAGTGCAGCTGGCAGATGTAATGCATCACTATGGCTGCTGGGGCAGCGGGTACACTACGAAACGTCTAGGGTCGTATCGAAAACTATGCAAAAACGTGCAGCTCCCGGAAGCGTTTTGGCAGCGGTTCTGCTGATGACCAGAATGCATCTGGGTGTTTATAGGGATGAAGGGGGAAGCCAAACGGCATACGAGCCGTGGTAGCCCGCCAGAAGCTAACGGAAATAAAGTCTACGACCAACGTGGCGACAATGTGCGAACAGCAAACTGCTTCTGACATCGTCCCACAGCTGACCCGACCTTCACATAAAGGACTGTCCGACAGCCTCAACCCCATTAGCCCGACCCGGCAAATTCGTCGGGCACGAACGAATCGAGTTGTGTGGTCTGTGCATAGACTGGTCTCCAGGGAATGACGCTGGCGAATCATCTGAAAGCGCTTCTGTCGTGGGGCTATAGGCCACTAACCTGGCATACAGTGGCTGGCGTAACGTTCTTCTCGATGAAGGCGAAGCAGTCCTTTAGCAGATGTGGCAGGATATACTTCTTGGCTGAAGTTCACAGAGAGACCGATATGGGTGGTGTGTGAAAGACACTCGAAAGTACAACGTATGATCTGCACGATTATATTGCTTCTAAGCTAGTGGAAATACTCTAGCAAGAAAACGTAGGATATAGGGTATACATGGGGGTACACCATGGGCCAAAGGGTCTGCGATGCAGCCACAAATGTTATGCAAAATTCAACTTTGTAAACCTTTCTATGACGAAAAGAGGGGTGGATGATATTCTTTTGCACATACAAACGCCAACATAGCGACTATTATAGCGAATCTAGCGCACCCTCCTTACTCTTGGGGAAATTGCAAGGAGTATTTCAAATGGATACTTTACCGTGCGTTGAGCAAACACTCATAAGGTAACTTTTCGATCACTGGTTCTGTGGTAATACCACCTACAGATGTGGAAATTACGATTCACGTTCACACAACCAAAATGGTGTACCACGGCACGTCCTCAGCAGATTTGCATAGACAATTAAACATGCCAATGACAAAAATGTGGAGCGAAAAGGACGTTTAACGTACATGCTTCCAACCTGGCGGAGAACTAAACACCGGGCGCATCAAAACCATGGGCAAACTAATACGAAGCGATTCTGCAATACAGTCGCAAATGCTCATCGGGGAAATGACAGGTACCATGGAAGACTAAGCCTTACGTATTTAAAAAAATAGATGTTACGTCAAGAATCCCCGGTTGATATACACTATTACTGACAGTATTCTTCAGGATTCTTACCGTGAGCCCACAGCCAGAGGTCTCGTAGCCACGTTAAGATCAGATGTAATTACTTCACTCACCGGCAAAGGCAGTAAACATGGCATCGTCTACCGTCTCCAGCTTTAGATTGTCGGTGTAGGCGTAGCGCAGAAGATTCTCAAAACCGATTGGCGCTATATCAGAAATACGTATCACCTAAAAGCAAGCGAATTTATATACACATGTAAACTTGATATGTTTATTAGAATTCGTAAAAAGGAGCCATGTCGCTGCTGCCGAAGGACGTGTTTACCATGGGAAGGGAGGGCGTTAGTTATTAATTGTATAATTAAATTTTTAGAGTACATGAATGATTTAGGGAGGCTTACGTCATGTTCTCAGTTACTCTTTGTCAACAATATACGTGTTAATAAAACCTAATCCAAGCATCGGGCTTAATATGACAAGGTCGAGGCTTACAAGTGTTACAGCTATTCGACCTCTGATGCGACACATTAGTGAACTATAAATAGCTACTTTGTACGTCAGGTAGATAGCTGCTAAGTTGCGCACATTGCCAGTTTACGTAAAAAAAACTCATAAAGGCAATTAAACTCGTTTGTGTCAACGGGGACCATCATTAACTGATTACGATGGCTTGACACACGATGAACGTTTCGTACGACTCTAAGGAGCGCCACAGTGAGAATGCAACCCATGTAACAATGTTAATATACCTTGTTGCTGCATCAACTATAACATTAATTACAGGAACACATACATGTTCACCGAATCACTTAGCAAAGAGAGATAACGCTTGATGTAAGCTACTCGTTCATGAGCTTCGCTGTTTGTGTATGGATATATATGCTGCCTAGCAAGGACGTGCACTCGTTAAGTTTGCTAGATTTCTACTTTTTTGTATCTTGTTATGATACATTCTCCAACAATAAGTGCGAAGCCCTAACGTGTCGATATATTTGTAGTACATAATTTTGCATACGTATAATATGGATTCTATCCTGAGAGTTCGTTCTGTCGAGTATTTATTTACTATATAATTTCTGGCTGGATTCTAAGGACATTCAAGGTGTATTTCCAAGCTGGTATACATGATAATATGTAAATCTCCTACACAGGGGAAAAATGAAGCTCGCTGGAATACTTCATCCACCTTTGAAAATCTAATTTGGAGCTATCTTTGGATTCTTTATGGTCAGAATCTCCGTAATGGATCTGTCTAGCTGTTCAACTGTGATCCATGCGCGTGGGCAGACGCATGTAATCAAGCATAGTGGTTCATACATGATTAACATCTCCCTCAAGTCGAACACTAACCTAAACTTCGCCGGATACGTCACACGGGAGCAAGCGTCAAAACACAGTAAATATAGACAAAACGGAAGTATACATCCAACTGGTGGTACCCTAAAATGATACCTAATTCCATCGATAGCCGAATGCTTTTTCACCTGTCGAAAGGCCGATCTGAGTAGTGCTGAAGTTCATCAACGAAAGAATCATCTGGCCTTGGCCGGCTTGCCCAACCGGCTTTGTCTGCCAATTTGTTCGACCGGCAAGTGCTCGCCAAGCAGACAGAATCAGGCCTGCTCATCGTTACCGCCAGCCCAAGCCTGGTGCGACGTGATCCGCCTGAAGCCTACGGGTGGCAAACGAATTCACGGACACCTGACAAAGGGGGAGGTTTCTTGGGCTCTAGTTCCCAGAGGCGCAGGGACTGCCACGGCGGGGAACGCTCCTTTCGTGCGGTTAATATCAGCCCCGGGCCTATTCCATGGATGGCCACAGAGGTTACCCCGTTTGGATTTGCATCGCTGCCGGAGGCGCTACATGGCATGAGAAAGGGACTACGACGGGGTGAAACGCCCGGATTGCGTCACGCTCTGCTTACGCGCATTCCCGCCCTTGACCCAGCACACCGTTCGGTGGCCTGCATGAATCATCGACAGTCTTCTCGTGTGGGTTTCCGGGGAACACAATTCACACTAGCCAATGAGTTTCTTTAGGGCCTTCTGGAAACAGGGTTCTAAACCACAGCCAAAATAACTGATGTGACCGGAAGCCGAGTGTTCGCTAGCCGAGTCTCCTCCACTCCAGGCAGCATTTACCCATAATTCTCTCTAACGTTTTTAACGGAAAGAGTAGAGCTTGGCGCACTCATTTGACCATCGTTCACGCCGCAACTAGTTTAGAGGACGGGTCCAAAACGGGTGAAATAGGTCCAATGATTGAAATTAAGTTATGCCGTTTATGATTACCACAGCAGCGACGCAGGGTGTCGTCGTCGATCGACAACTAAATCGTTTTTCAAGAGTTGATTCTACTCACTTACCTTAGATTTATCGGCCATGTCACCGTAGAACATGGCTTCGAAAACCGGACTCGTCATAGCCAGCAGCACACGGTGACCCACATACTTCTTCGAAGCCGACGGTGGACCCACGATGAAGGTCACGTCTAAAATACAAAATCGTACCACGAGCAGGATGTATGGTCTGTCAGTAGACAAATTGTTCTCTTCTTTGTTAGGAAATTTTCATAAATTGTTTTTATCACGGCAGAGTCGTTCGCTGCTCAGGCTCATTTTCGTCGCTAAAATTACTGCTAGCGGCCATTTTGAATAGAGGTTGACGGAGGCTTCGTCAGATCAAGTAAACATTTGCGGCTGATTCGGTGATTTTCTGCATGACATAACTTACTAATGCGGTGTTTCGCTTTTCGCGTGCACGATAAACGCTAAAAAGGATTAGTTTCAATTGGCTGCGATTTGGTATAGTCATTTAGAATCGTTACTCTTGTCTATTATTTACGTTGCACGGCGGTTATGTAATAAACGGTAGTTAAAACAATTGGATTATAACACATCACGCAAGTTCTATGAACGCAACGCACTTCATGAGGTCTCGTGTCAAAAAGTGCTGGTCATCAATAAAGCCGCCAGCGTCGCACCACCTTACCGACATCGTTGGTATTCGGCTTAGCCCAACGAATTCCGTTGCTTATCACCTCATAGCTTTATAAAACATGCTTCTTCACTCTAAACAAAGTTCTAAGTACCATCATATACATTAAAAATATTGATAAAGATATTCCTAGTCAGAAATAAATCGTGCAGGTTTTGCCCACTTTTAGTTTGGTTAGCTCAAACGTCCCTGGAACATCGCTCCTCTTTAACTAGGTAGGGGGAAAAACTCGAAGCTTCAGATGAAGGCCTACTGGTGAAACCGCTATTGGTTTCAGCTCTGTGGTTTCAGTGAATTAGGTACTGTTTCGATGGCGCATTTCATTCGATACTAGCGGCATTCAGATTAATTATCTCTGCTGCTTTCAAGTCTGAGACCATTTCGCCAGAGTTTTATTTTCCTTCTGTTAACACACTAAGTGACCGCCGAAGCCGTTCCCCACATCGGCAAACGCCAGTTCTAGAAACAGAGCTTGCATACAAAGACTGCTTATGTCGAATATATGGTTGACTCACTATGTATGGATATCTTGGGATGCGGCGCGATTAGTTGTATCTGGCCACTCGCTTGGCAAGCTAGAATAGTTTTGCCACAGATCACCACGGCACAAATTTCCCACACTTGGCATTTGCTGGTGGAAATGCTGGTCAACATAGGACTTCCAAGTGACCGAGAAAGGCCAATGCGGTGATAACGCTGAAGTGAAATTGATGCTCCATCCGTGGAGCCGCCCTCACTGGTAATCATCGTAATGACAATATCTACCCGGTCAATGTGAGAACGATTACAAGGATTGATTATCCCTCCGGAGCGGTCTTTTCAAAATCCGAACTATAAAATATTGTTTCTGTTCTCTCAATTTACATGAAATTAGATGATTGTCGCCGTACCCTGAAACCTTGGCGCTCTCAGAAGTTTCGAATGGGCTACACCTCAAAGAGACCACATAAAAGTAGAAGCACGGGACGCATTCTGAAACCCCTTGACATACGTAGACGCCATTCTCCTGGCCAGTAGTCAGTGTATAGTCTGCTTAGTTAAGGCTGCAGTGGGGCCTATACCAATGTTTGTAAAACTCGACGACGTCTCTGTTGATTTTGTTGGTTAATATAGCTCAAACCGGCGGCCCAAGGCGGATGTAGGTTCTTGTTTGCATGTGCGCAGTCACGTGGAGAATGGAGGAATTTCGTTGTCTGCAGTTTAGTACAGGCAGGCATGTTCAATATGTAGGTGAGAAATTCCCTATTTTTCTGCCGTAGATTTAAATCACCTTGCCTTGCAACTGATACATGTATTAGCGAGAATAAAGAACTCCATGATGTTTCTATATCCCATGACGAGCTTTTATTAGCGAGTCAGAATGATTAAACGGGAGCAGTGGAATCGACTAGAAAACTAAGAAGGATGGTTATAGTTGGATGAATGATTCAGTCAACTAAGGCGAGCCAGTGCTAAGCTAAAAAAGAGTGCTTGCTTTTGGACATTTGATGGCTCGCTGTTTAATCTGTTTCTTACTATACCTGCCTTTACGGCAATGTATACCATAAAGTACTGCAGATGAGGGCAAACAAATTTGAAGCTTCGGCGTTATGCATATGTGTGTCTATACGCTGTAGGTTTTTCCATATTCTTGCGGATATGAACAAAACATATACATTTTACAAGAACATATAAGTAATTAAGAAACAAAAAAAATATATATATATTTTTTTGTTTCTTAATGACGGATTGCATCCGTCCCAACGATGCCATGGATAAAAGTAAACTGATGACGCCCTACGAACTAAAACTAGTAAAACACCATTATCATCCTACGCAAACTCAGGCCATTTATCCACGCAGGCTTGCATTCGTTGGTCGAATAAGTAGAAAGAATGTCGTTTTATCTGAAAGCATTAATGATAAGGAAAACCAATTCGCAGACACAGATAATGACGGTATCACAGCAGTGAATATCAAATTAGACCCTTTAACGATTTGACACTACCGTTGACCCAGGAATCGTACTCTAAGCGTCGTGTGCGACCTTCACAATTTCAGCGTTTACAGCTAATGTGGGTACCATCGAAATGTTCGACGTGAAGCGTCACATATGCAAGCAGCACGAACTTCAGCTACCGACCCGTGAAAGCCTTGTTTTGGAGCAGGGAGCTGGTCCTCTGCAGGATTTTGTCGGACTCCATGCCGGTTGGGCTGCTTTTATCCGGGAGTGCTGCGTTGGCCGAAGACTCACGTACGGCAGTTAGGCACTCCTTCTCCGGCACGTCTTCGCCCTATCGAGGAGAAAAGAACACCGAAACAATTATGTTTGTTTTCGAGGTGATCAACAACAACGATCTCGCATAGCTACCGAAAAATGCAGACAATTTAGAAATATCCTATTCGTAGATGCCACTTGCACGTTAAACTAGTTGAAAGTGCACAGCCTCCGCATAAATTTTGTTGTCAAGATGGCTCGTAACGTCGACATCATAATAAGCAGTTTATATAACCTAGCATTCGTTCCATAGCATTGTCGTTTCATGCGTTCTTTCGCCTTTCAGACAATGACAAATTATTCACTAAAGAACTGCATCGGCTAATATGTCTACTCGACCCCGCCAGTCGGCGGTTATAGTTGACGACTAAATGCCTTGATCAGTGCATTACAACAGGTTTTGGGCTAATCTTTCCTGTAGGCGTAGTCCTTCGACGATCCTTTGTTACAGTCAACCGTCAATGATACCCACGCCGATATAGTCTGAGGTTAACTGAGAAGTGATTTTAGCTATTGATCGGCTAGTTTTAAGTTTTGGATTTTTTGGATTGTCAAGTTTTAGTTCAATACCTGTTAGCGTATAATACAAATTTTATTGTTACTATAATAATTATTAGTGTTATTATTACTATTAAAAAACTGAATCATAACACCATAATGAGAAATCTTAGAGCTTATTCTGTAATGTCCGCGAGAAACGTTATAGCGCCATTCCATATTCAGATTATTTTTTAGCAGAAGCTTTTGGTTACATCGGATTTGGCAACTCTCGGAGAATTCATGCGCGCAACGAGAGCACCCCAATCGGGCCTGTGTTATACAATAGATTGTCGGCAAAACAGGTTATGCGTCACAGCTGTACGCGTTACAACGGGTACTCTCTGGTACATACGGATGCAATATAAAACTAAATGGGCTATTTAGAGGGACGAAGCCTAGCATAACTTTAAAAATAAGCCCACTCTATATAAGCGTGGTCATTTTATTGACCTGTAGGGCTCCAAACGTGTGAAGCGATTCGAACACGGCCGTATCACGTGCCCGACCTGTTATTGTCCCGATGGCATTGCTTCGGAGAACTGACACTAGTCGGATTGCATTTTTATGACAGCCTCCCCGAAATGTCGGTGACCATAGGTCAGCACTGGTTTACACATATTTCGATAAACCTAAATAGAAAACATATCAAGATTACTTCATCTGAGTCTTTGTCAAGGAGGCTATAACGGGGTGACGCTTTTTTAAAATAGAAAAAAACTTGGGTGGCCTGTTATTTCATGTTTTCCTAATATACTAGTCGTAGACATCGAGCTGTATTACTGAAGATGTCCTGTTCCAACATCCCAAAAGACAATTTTTTCTAAGGGCTGCGGAAAAGTACTGTACAAGCTGTAAAAGGTTTTAAGCAAGTTTGAAACCAAGCTAGAATCGGCAAGCTTTTGAGATGTAAAATGGCCGTTCTTACTCATTCGATGTCCTTCAGTTCATCGTTCCTAGGCGAAGTTGAAATTCCAAGAGAAACAGAGTCAAGCCCTCAACGTAAACGATAAGGCGTAAGTTATGCCTACACGACGTAAGTTATGTCCACACAAGGCGGCACTGGACGTCCATCTCTATGGCTCTCAGCGCACACATATGATAAAGAGGAAGCGGCCAAACACAGAGCTCTGTGGGGCATCTATACTACAGTCTGTAGTACAATACCATCCACCGCCACTTTTTACGACGCCGGTTAAGCTAAGGGCTCAATGAGTCCACAGTTGTCTCAGGGCAACAAAGTTTACCTAAAGAGATAAAAACTGAGACGCCAATACAGTCAAATGCTTTGGGCCAATCAAGAAAAGGCCAATACAACCCTACTGGGTGTTTTCAGCATCTTGTTTGAAGTCATCGGAGATCGGCGTCGAAGAGTTCAGCTTGGCTAAGTTTCTTTACGTCGAAAATATGCATTATGGTAACTTTGGGAAATATATCACCGTGTATTAACGACTTCATGTCTTACTAAAGCCAAGAAAAGGTTTCAAGACAGGCTGTATCTAATGGACGGTCTATAATAAATTGTTTTCAGCTATAACATCTCAGATACTCGGTGCATAGTGACTTACGTATTTGAACCACACTTTTTCGCGTATCAACTTGTAGGTGGTATATAAAAAAACGTTTCTCTAAATACTATTCGAACATTTTTGTATAAATAAATGTCCGTCAAGAAATTTGATAGATTTACAAGTTTAAAAGTTATTAACCTCCAGGTTTCATAATTCAATCTACATGTATGAATTACATTGCTTATAATACACACACACACACATATATATATATATATATATAT
>MNPL01003330.1:0-19828 GCA_002081605.1 Tropilaelaps mercedesae
CGGTTGTGTATATATATATATATATATATATATATATATATTTTTTTTTTTGAGAGTGAGTCGGCTCCAGGGTAGTTTGGCTCTAATGGACGAGGAATAGACCAAAAAAAAATGAGTGCCAGAATAAGAAAGAATAGTTAAGTCCAAGCAGATTCGGCACTTCGTCGAGCTCAGTGTCTTGGTGCAATCGTGTGATCCCCGCCGTTGCACATTTACATTTATATGGGGTCCGTTTTGCGAAGTAATGCAAAAAGCGCTACCTTGGACGTCAAATGTTGGTTGACGGTCCGCCATAAAAAAAAGAAAAAGATCTGGAACTTGGGAAATAATCTAAAAAAGCATAAATAAATGATGCTAGGAGGAACGGATCATCATCGAGCAATTTTCTACGACATGTATTTTAAAGTTAACTAAGAAGATAATGCAATGCGAGAGTATCAATGGCAAATAGGACTGTGTCCTAGTATACCTTACGTATAAACGTATCTGTATCCAAACACAGCGTCTATAATATTACTGCCCGAAAGGGTAAAAATGATCAAATAATTAAATTCAACTAAAAAACCTAAAAAATATACTGTCAATAATGTTTGGCATCAGGCGAGCCATAAAAAATCATATTTCGAAGGAAAATTATGATAGAAATGTATTACTAAACGCCAAATATAGTACTAAAAGGCTCGACAAAATTAGGACGTGCAGCCAGCGAGGATACTCGAAGTGGGCTTCTTGCGTTAGTTGACGGCTTCAAGTTGTTACGAGTAGTTGAACATATAAATGGTGTGAGATGACAGGAGTACTAGAAAGGTGTTTGGACTCATTAATGTGTCTACCTGATTTAGCCCACAGAAAAGTTCTATTTCAGAACTCATAGTACTAAAACCCGTTACTTTTGACATTTGTCTCTCGTTCTTGTCGCTGGGATGTTAACTACGCTCATCGTTGATATAAACTTGGGTGGACGGGAGTCACATTGAGATTGGATATCCCGATTTCTGGCGATTTTACTGAAGAAAAGATCTGCGCCTCAGGATTCTGGCTAGCGGTTAACTATGTCGGTGACGTTCTACTTTCACGTTCGCTTATATTAAATTTTCATACAGGAAAGGCGCGAGAGTTGTGAGGATATGTGCTATTGGTTTGCGCCGCCGCTGCTAACTCCCGCGACCCAAATCTCATCTACGGTTAAGCTTTCTAAATAGACTCTGTGCTCACCTCTTTTGTTGTGACTTTACTGTGATCCCTTAGACCTTTAAGTTATAGTACCACTTAAGTATAAATATTAGAATAGTTCTTGTAACGACCGAGGTGTTTTTGTATTTGAGAACAAATTTTTTCACAGTTTCGCTTGCTGAGCTTGATATCCAAACGATTTCACATAGTCGGGGTTTTCCAGTGGGGTAATGTTTCCGTTTATAATACTGTTTTATTCCATACCTGAAATGTTGCATGTGAGCAATGACTCTCTCGGAAACATTACCGGATTGAACGTTTACTGTGTAAGACGCGGGTAAGCTTATCACAAAAATCATCCACAGTACACCCCAAGACATGAATATGGAAAAATTAAATGTAGGAGTTCCTAAGAAATCGTTCATAGTATACCTCAAAACAGGAAAGCTGAAAGCCGCATTTGGAAACTACCCAGTTGTTTTCCATAACATACGTAAAAGATGAGCATTAAAAATCACACGTAGAATCACTAAAATATCCCAAATAACATGCTTAAACATCACAAACCGAACTTAAAAAGTCCCAAATAATCCCTTACATTACATCTCTACACATGGACATCGAAAACAAGCACTAAATTAGCCTCGCTACACATTCCTAAATGTGGACATCAAGTTCGTACGTAAAAATTACTAAATTATCCTCACAGCCCCCCTGAAATAAACATGAAAAACTGCATACAAGAACCATTAAATTACCTCCTACAGGACATTTTGAAATGTGGACATTGAAAACCATATATATAAAAGACCAAACTATTTCCTACATCAGAAACATAGAAGTTAAAATCCGCATAGGCATCCAAAACTTTGCTCCAGAACACATTTGGAGCATAAATATCTTAACAGAATATACATCAAGAAGTGTACACCGACATGTCATCGACAAGGCTACTCGTTCTACGTCGATGAGCTGTATTGATCACATTGCCGCCCATAATTTCAACGATTCTATCAAGTTCCTCTGACTGTCTGGTGCGTGCTTTTGCTCTCCAACCACTACCCGGCAGTGATTATGTTATGTTGACTGAGTTCACTGCCACCTATCCTGTTCCTATATCTATCGCTGATGAGTTAAATCGGCACTTTGCGACTGGTGGTAAGAAGATGAAATCCTTCATTCATGCACAAAGTGACATCGGGCATGGTCTTGATTCTATCTTGCCCACATGTGACAAATAATTTCTTTTTGCAAAAATTGAGGCATTTTTCAGGCAAGTGGCGCTCGATCGGCAGCTTATGGCTTTGAATCTTTTTTATCTGTGCCAATCCAGTTTGTGTCGGTCTCAGTCAACACAGTATGCCCTGGCACACTTCTGACAGGAAGTAACAGATTCTGTTTAAGAAAATCTGTGTTCGGATTTGTCTTGAAAATTGCGGTAACTTTCAACTCTCTACGACACTCGCTCTTTCCACAAGTACCAGAAAGTCCGAATTGTGTTTATATGGCCAATTATTGGTTCTGGTCTTATGTATCAGACAGACGGCAGGCAGCGAATTCTAAGTGTGTGAAATCTTCTTGGAGAAGAATTAATGTGATAATTTATGTAGATGTACTATCTACGCGGACGACCTGACCCTTCTATTTCGCAATCATCCGTCAGCTCTCCAGTCGGACATCCAGTTGGGAGTTCTGAAAATGTAAGAAATTGTCAAAGTTTTTGAGATGTTTGGAATCGTCGCCCATGCGAGTAAGACATTTCTTAATTTACTTTTCATTCCTCAATAAGCAATCCGTGTGGACCCTCTTCGGTTCGAGGATGACAGTGTCGCGCTATCTCTACCCTAAGCAATGCCTTGGCTTAATCCTTCATATATTGTAGCTTTCATACCGGCATGTTATGCGATCATCACTAACCCAGTGTGCCATTTATGAGATTTTGTTGTTTTAGCATGTTCTAATAAAGAATAAAGAAAAATACTGTAATTATTAAAGTGATACATCTAAAACGATATCACCGGCATAGAGACATACATGGTCATAAAAATGGAAATGAACTAATTTGACAAATATTTTGAATATATGGTGAATAAATTTGATTACTAATATACTGCAGATCAAGTAATTGCAGGTTAAGTGATAGAACAGTCGACTGCTATTGTAGGAATCGTTATTGTACAAAACAACAATATTGGATAGATAATCCTTCTTAGCGTCTCACGGACATGAACCGTACTAATTCAAGATTCCGCACTAATAAAAAACACCGATTTATGGGACTCAGCATCGACAATAATACAATTACTTCTGCAAACTATGCTTCTCCTTGGCTTAAATAAAAATCTATTATCGTTTCAAGATTCTGCCCGTGGTTTATGATAGCAACCCATTCTGGTGTTGGCCCTCAACAGGAAAGTGAATGTCTTTTTTTGCTTATGCAGGCCTGTGCGGAAGGAAAAATGTAAGACAGAAGTTTACGAATATGTAGTCACATTTGAAATATTGTTTATGTTAGCTGAGTTACTCTGTCAAATGCAAAAAAGTTGCTTTCTAAAATAATATTGCGTACTCACTGATTTGTGAATGTACCGTGGCGCAGCTGTCTTGAAGAAGACGCATTCATGCTTCTTCTTTTCTAAAAAAATATTATACAGAGATACAGAGCTGAATACAAATGATGAATTGATGAATCCTCACAGCAACGAGAGCAGCAGCGACGGCAGCAAATGTCGTCAGCGAGTCGGAGTCGAAACTAGATGACGGCAGATGATGACGACGTCGCGTAAGGACATGTTTTCTGGTGCCTTCTGCTGACAGGTATATTACCTTGAATTGCTTCATATTGGCTGGGGCCTGTGATACGAATACCGAAGAAATAGTCGCATTCCACTGAAAAGGTGCTACAGACTCAACTTCTGGAACTGATAAATGTGAGTTTTCCAGCCACAAACAAAACATGGTTTTTCAGTAAGTATTATTTATCTAAATATAGTTTGTGTTCTTTCACCTTTGAGCTTGCGTGTTATAATTATCATTAAAGCTCTACAACTGCATATTACTACTGTTCTAGAAAAAGTTTATTGAGAGTGTACCGCAGCATATTTGCCGTTCCAATTCAGTACGGGCCAAATGAAATAAAAGTCACTATAAGAGGTAAAAACCTTCATAGTTGCGATCCAGCCAGACAAAAGCCTTGCAACAATAGCATCTTGGCTACATGCTCGGATGTGAGCTTGGACGAATGTCAAGGTGTGTTCATTAATGCTACATGATTGTATAAATGCATGAATACTAAAAAGAAGAAATATAGAAGTACCGAGAAGCATGTATAAATATAAGAGGAATGTTAAATATGTAAAAGACACACTTAGAATGTTTACCATTATTTGAGACCGTAAGTGTATTATAGACACAGATATTCCTTTCGTACGGGGCATTACAAGTACTGAAAACATTTTGTTTACGACCTCACTGATGTATAAACTTTTATATTTCTAGTACTCTAGCAGCGTGTTTAAAAGACAAATATATGGAAACAAATAGCAAAACTGCTTAGAATTATAGTGGGCTATATTGTGTTCCGGAACATTTCATATCTAGCACACAAAACCAATTACTTTTTTATATAGTAAATTATTCAGTGAATTTAATACCTGTAAAACATCTGCAATCATTTACACGTTTACTAAGCTAAGTTCATAAAAACGCTCTTGAGGCATTTCTAGATATATAAATGTATTTAGGCCTTAGATGTATCATTTGGTACAGTATACACTATTCATATATAGATGTACATGATAAGAAAATTGTTTTGTATGCTTATTGACGTAGTTAGTGGTTGCTGGCTCTAGCTAATCGAAGCTCCTGAATTAGGCTTGGTAAAATAGAATAATTTGAGTCGGAACGTTAGCTCTGCAAGTCGCAAAAATGGGAAACAGACCTCTTAATCAAATTCTGAGGTAATTGATAAAATGAGTAAACAAAGTAACTGAGTATGACAGATGGGCCAATAAATGTAAGTAACCGTGTAAGGATAAAATATCCCTCAGAACATTATTGTACAAAGTTCAAACTAAAAAATGCGGAGAGTAAGAAAACTGAAAAGTAGTGTGTCTAAGCAAAGAATTGTCTACAAAGGGGCAATGAAATGCTGGGTGTTGGAAGGTTCTCCTGGGGTAAAGTTACGGGTCCTGTTACCATCAACACGTTTTCTTTTCTCATTCCACACACGTCTTACGCATGGAAAAAGTTAATTTGTCTCGTTTTTTATCGTTTGCGCTATTACCAACGTTTTATTGTAAGAATGCATAGATAATTCTCGTCTTTAGCCCCAACGTATTATATGATAACGCACGCACAATACTAAATATGCGGAGCTTAACATACATTGCGCACGGCTAATGGTGGTGTAATTTTAGACAAGATTGCTTTTGCGATGAGCGCAAGCAATGTCCTCGATAGGCTGAAATAAGTCATTATGAATACGCGAGTAAGCAAATATGGCTTCTTTTGAGGATTCGCCATTAACAGTAATATGTGTCCAATATATGTTTTGTATATAAACGCGCCTGCATCTAAATGTGGACCCAACTGTGTCGCATAACTGATTAAAAGAATCACATTTAATTTTTCGCAACTGACAAGCAGTATCACAAACAGCATACGCTCTGCAGCATACGGAACGTAACAATCCATATTTAGTGCACTTTTCAGCGTTAATTGTTTCAGTACTACATTGTTTAAAGTGTAGATCATGATCAACGTTTTCTATATTCGCGAGTTTTGAAGGTCCAGGACGTGGCTAGCAGTTTTTCTCGTCGACTCACAAGAGAAATTATCGTTGCTGCGACATTTATCTTGTATCGTGCGCAATCGTCGTTATACGCACTAGCATTGCTGATAGATAAATTGCTAGATATATTACTGATATAGATACATTGCCGCTATTTGCCACTGCACTGCTTTTCATTCCCTGCGGCTCCATGTGCGACAGACGACCAGTTTGACCCTCTCAATATAATAGCGTTGTTTACAAAAATTGGACCAGAAGGACGACACTCACGGGTTTGTAATAACCATGGGACATATGCAAGAGACATTGTCTCTATACCCTCGTTATCACAAATTATTGCCGATGCCGATACACACATAAGAGGTTCTGTGTTGCGATTGGCTGCAGCGAACTCACCTGAGAGATTCCCAGCTGAAGGCCAAGTGTACTTGATGCGCAAAGCTTGCATGCTCAGATTCTCTCAAAAGCGTTATAGACAATGTAAATGCATATTTGCATCGAAAAGGAACAAAATTTATTTTAGGATATATGGTCGCTGGAATGTCGTCCCACAATTTAAAAATGATTGAAGCTGGGACGTGACTGTTCGAAAGCACTTTTTATGTATTTTTTTGGCAGCGTATCTAATAGTAAATTCAGATTTTTGATACCTCGAAATATCGACACCAGCTAGATTTCTTCTACGAAAAAGAGCCTAACATCAATCTTTTTTGGTAGGATTCGGTATTTTAATGGCTTTATAAATATTTTAACGACTCCCTATACATCCTGTTGAGGCTAAAAATCAATATGAGAGCTACAGTGGCCATAAAGCCAACCAATTTGCTTCTCAATATGCGCCACGGGGCGGCTTGCATGAAAGGAAGGTGAATCATAATCGCGTTACATTTTCCCTGTTATAGTTGACTTGTCAAAAGGCATTGTTTGGGATTTTAGTTGATTAGACAGAAATAGGCTGTCCATGTTGGTTTGCGGGTAATGCGACGTAAATCATTCGGGTTTGCCGTCGTCGTTCAAGCCAAACATCGCGTGGGAGCGGTGTGTGTCTGAGTTGAGCTGCGGTTGAGCAAGCCGGGTGATGGTGTATTCTGTTTACGTAGATGCAGTGTTAGAACATTTGTAGTCCTGGAACATTGCAATATTCCGTGGGCTTAACTCGGGGTTTAACTGGACTGATCATCTCTTTAATTTGGCACGGATTGAAAAATTGGTCAGGTCGATTATTCTATAATCCACCAACGACTCAGAGGAGTGTAGACTGAAAGGAAATAGCTCACTTCTAATTTCTATTCACGCCGTTTGAGTCGCATGATGTTCTTTTATGATTTTTCCTTTGATCGATACGCTTTTAGTTAAAGGGAAAGCCGATTCGAGTAGCTTGATGCGCATTCGTGCACCGGACGTGACGTTACACCAAGGCAGTGTCCTCCTTGGTGGCAGCGACAACGTGTAGCGAAAATAAAATAGGCTTTCCACTCAACTAGAAATATAACTAGAAAAAAGGCGACATTTTAGTGTTTTCCTAAGAAACTAGGTTATAGGCGTGACTCGTGAATGGTAAAACGGTGCCCCATTTGGTGTAGATGGGGTTGATGTACATGCCTAAAATGCCTTCTAATATTCGACGTGACCGTCGTGTAAGGCCATTGTTATATAGACAGTAGGAGGATATGTCGGTGATCGATGCATGAGCATCGTGACCTGCCAAATTAGGGCTGACAACAAATATCTTCTACGACCTGAGATTAGAACCGTTCCATTAATTCCATTAATTCCATTAATGAAAGCGTTTTTTCTATAAGAACATAAGTAATTTCTTGTCCTAAAAATCTGTACTCCCCTCACTTTACACTGTAACTGGGCTCTTGATGCAGGTCTAATAGTTCAATGAACCAAACTACGTCTACTACTAATGGTTGTGTATTTTGACGTATTTTGTCTGCTTGTTTATTTTAGATTGTATGACACGTTGCTTTGTGTGTCGTACTGTATAATTACAGTGATATGTGTCCAATAAATGTGTTTGCGTTGTAAGTAAAATTTGGTTGTAATCCAATGCAATTTTGTTACTATACTTCTGTACAATAGAGAGAGTGGATTGACTCTGCAGTCTCAACCAAATAAGGCAACAGCGAGACAGAAGAAAACGGCATGATTAATGGATGAAGAACTAGACTCAGCGATGAGGGAGATAGGATCTATTTGGAAACGGGTCTCCAGGAGTTCGATTCAAAAGAGGGATTCTCATGAGTTAACGTCGACGAGGCTGTCTTTTACGGCTGCTATTTTTCGCCAAACAAAAGGTTATAGGAATTCGAAGATTTTTTGAGACACTGAGAAAGAGTGTCAGCAACAAGCGAACAACAGATTAGTTATAATGGTGGATTTTAATACATCCAGTCTGTCGTGGGGAAATAGGTATATACTAGGGGGCACTACGATCAGAATGACTCGTGCGGCGGAACTTCAAAGTCCTCAATAATATAAAAGCTCCTACGTTCTCCCGGTGAGGCCAGGAGTTTTTCCTAGACTTTACGGTTGCTTCGTAGTCAGTTTACTCGAGGATTCGAGGTTGGCAATCAGACATGGAAAAGAGAAACCAAACGATCAAAGGTATATTGATTTTGGAATAGGAGGGCGAACATCAGCAATCACATAGCCACCCGCAAACAAATAAAAGAAGCGAAAACTGAACACAGATATCCTCGCGGCAGAGATAGACGACGGATGCAGGCAACAGCCCGAAGGGGTGAAGGTCGAAAATGAAAATAAAAAGTGTTATGGTAGCGGAGAAAGCATGTTGAAAAGCAGGACAAGTTAAGCGCATCAGAAAATAGAGACACAAATACACGCACTGGTAGAGCAACGAAATCGCGAAAGCGCGGCGAGCCTGCATAAGACTCAGAAAAGCCACTAGGGAGAAGGATCGGTGGGGAACGGCAGGCAGTACGGCAAGGTGTAAGGTAGTCAGCTCTGAAAGGTGGCCGCCCTATCTTCGCCCATGCGAGGGCTGCGGCTATTAACCTTGGGTTTCAACCAAGGTCGATAAGGAATCTCTATTGGCTTCGCGGCTCCGCGGAGTTAGCAGCACTTCGTTGTTGCCTGCGGGGCTCCCTGCTGCCTGGGGTTCAGGCATAATGTGGCGTCTTCTATTGACTAGTCCAAGCAAATCTTTGTAAGTGTAGAAAAGCACATGAACCTTTGAGGAAAATCGTGGACAAAACGGAAATCAGCGGGACCCTGTTGACCAAACCAAATAATAAAATAGCGAGGGAGAAGAAAACGGGATGGATAACGGACGGATAAATGGACTCAGCGGCATGGTGAATCGGGATTACCTAAAAGCAAGTCTCCAGGAATTGGGTTCAAAAGAGGGGTTTCCGTGATTTCCATGATTCCATGATGGCATATGACCTCTTGAGGTAACCCGTAGGCATGAGAAGGACCGGCCTGACCCTGCTGTTTGAGTTTTGCAAGAAGGTATTTTCTGAGGGTGTGGAAGGTAGCAAGATTGGTGCTGCTTCTCAAACCAGGCAAGGAGTCATGCCTTTTGGCTTACAGGCCCCTGCCTCTTGGGCACTCTGATAGTCGAGGATATCTTGCTAAACTAAATATAGAGGGCGAGGGCGTAATACTACTAGCTGTTCGAGCTGGATGGAATGGTAATTTGTCTCAACAGATGACAACTTGCAGCGGATTGCGGATACCAAGCACCACCCTTTTAATCGCGCTTCCGCTAGCCCTACGTTACTCGCGTCAGTGGACAACTCCGTTCTTTAATCTACGTAGAGTTTTACTTGTAGGTTTTAGTCGATTTCTTGCGCTTTAACTTATTGACTTTTGTGTCAAGAGAAACAAAAAGAAACATTTATATTGCATTCGAATCTAAATAAATAGGTTCTAGGCGGTCAAATAGCCTTAAAATTGCTATCTGCATTTTTCATCTTTTTAGAAATTTTGTTTTTCAGAATCGTTTAAACTTCCGTTAAGAGGTCCTACGTACAAAAAAGCTAGAAACATTTGGAAATTTTTGATTTTGGAAAAGCTTGAACATTTGAATTGTTCATTAACCTTTGCAAGAATTCAGGGCAGAAAACGAGCATGGAGAAAACTCGCCAAAATGAAAGAAAGCATAGTAATATACTATTAGATTCAGAGGGACAGTGATATAATAGATGGGTAATAAAAATCACATCGAAATGTTGAATGCAAAGAAAAGAGGGTTATCTTTGTCTTCTCTGGCACCTTCGCCGCTTGACGCTCCTAATGTCCTGACGCGTCAAGCCTTTCGGAAGTCGCTATGCCACCGTCAATGCTGTTCCTTTGATCTAAATACTTGCGTTCTACGCAATGGGTAGGTTGCAACTATAGTTAATATTTTACAAAATGTTTTGTATTTGGGGAAAAGAATTACCGTACAACACGAAAAGGGAATGTGGACTTTCTGCGTACAAACTAGTGGGTAGCGAAATAACATATGTGGTAAATGTCGAAACACTTATTGTTTTGCCGACCTGCGAATATAACAGCAAGATAGTTATTATAGGATAGAAAAGATAGAGAAGTTCGCACCAATGCATGTATTTATAGCAGAGGTATAATGGAAGGAGGTATCACTTATAACTCACATATTCATAGTACGCAGCAAAAAAAATTACGATGTCCGAAGACAATTTTGTCCGAAAACGCGAGTTTTATAAATACGCCGATAGGAAGAAATAGAAACACGGTTCAACGTTTTGCACATAGTAAGAAAGTAATTTTGCAGAGTGATATTGTTATGCAAAAGCACATCACAAGTGTAAGCTAAAAATGAGGCGAACGTGTATACTCACATGTTTCAATGGTAAGTTATAAGAGATCATCAGCTGTCACGTATAGCAGATGCTACTTTAACCGATCCAGAAATTTGGCTCGTTTTGAAATTTGGCTACCTAAAGCTTTAGTTATTCCATTAATTACTATAATGTATTTAGTGATCAGTTGGATACGCTGCCATATGTAGATCTGCGGTGGAAGGCGTTCCACAATGAACAATCAGATGCAATGGGCGACAATATCGTTATACAAGGAGGTTTCACAAACGAACACAAATGATCTCGCACAAGACACGTTTGCCTATCGGTTTAAACGTTGTTGAGATACCAAGCAAAGAACCTTTCAATTACCGTTTCATTTCAGTCATCAAATTTCAAAACGATTCACCGACTTGAACACAAAGCATTATTCGGAGTTCGTTCAAGCAAAACTTGAAAGGCATACAAAGCACTCAGGAAACTCATCGATATTTCCCACCAGATCTAGGCTTGTGGCTCGAAGTCAAAGGTAGCAACTGGCCACGTTGGTTTCTGAGGAAATGAACACGCTACCCTGTTATCGGATTTTCGATTCCTCTTAGAAGACAACTAATTGAATATTGATAAAAATATACAAAATGTAATTATGGCGTTAGTAAATGATTCACTAAAATATTTATTTGAATATAATGAGAAAGTGTATGTAAAGAGTTACAAATATCTATTAAACAACTAAAATTATATTTGCAACACCATATGTGACATCAGCAGATGATACGGTATGCACTTCGCTAACGGAAACTTTGGAATTGGAAGAGTCGGCACTTGCTTTGCCACTGCTTTACACCTTATACAGACTTTGCAGTTCAGTATCGTTGTTTTGCGCTCTTGCGAAACCTCAAGCAGTTGAAAGTCCACGAAGCCAATGTTTCCATGTACATACACTCGATAGCTTACATCTTAGCAACTAATTGTTTCACTACGATGCCGTAGTATGCTAGAATGATTAGGAACTTCCCTTAGTCGAAAATTCTAACCAAACGCATTCAATTGGTGTGTTCGATTCGAATGGGTATATTTACACTTCCTGTTGTATGCTTGTTCTGGACATAACTTATCTAATACTTTTTGCAATCATTATAACCGCGAAAGTTCCGCAGTCTTACTGAAACGTGGAAGTCTACGATGGCCTGTAAGCGATGCACATTGCGCCATCACTTGGTTAATTTGTTGTGGTATAACAGTAGCAGATAATAACCGGTGCTTTACCCACAGCACACATGCAGACGCACGAGGGTGCTTAACGATTGCCACGTGTGTTTACGCGTGTAACAGAAATCGTCGTACACTAATTCTCTCTAGGCTAAATAGTAAGGTATGGATGTCACTGTGACCTAAAAGCGCAAAAACGGTTCCGATAGATATAATGTGCCGAGGGCTAACGTTGATCGCCCTACAAGCGCTTCTGGCGAGGGGGAGGATGCACGGCAATCCACACACATAAGCTGTACGCAGAATCGCGAAGCCTATCGGTAATAATGGCAGGAAGCCACACAGTGGACTTAGGGAACGCACAGTCAGAGCCAAAAGGAGAATAAGCTTCGCATGCACCAAATGTTAATGCAGTCAAGTGATCGCACTACTTATGGTGGAGGAATTTAAGTGAATTGACGCCAATTGACGTTGATGCGCGCGACAGATTTATGCTGCACCTGCTGATGATCATGATATGCTAGGTGCGTACTTCGCTGAATGCAGCTTGCAACGCCCGGAAACGGTGAGGTCGCTGGAGGCCTCAGATCTGGTAAAGAGTGCATTGCTGCTCTTGGCCGGCTTACCGAGGTCTCTTGCAACGCTGTTCCCAACAACGAATAAACTAAACGTGCTCCCCCTCGCTCACAATCGGCTGTCTGCAATGAAGAAAAATTGATTAATTTATGGTATGTATGAAAGCATCACAACCCGTGTCCATTTTAGCCTTAAAGAGGAAACCGTGTAAAGTCTTCCCTGGGTTACCAAATAAGTGCCTATGGGAGTAAAATAGAGAAAAACGTAGCGGTGATGCCAAATGTTTCACATGCACTAATTTCTTCGGAAGACTGTGAACACCTTCGATTTTGAAAGCATGCATGGTAACGTCAAGTTCGACATATCGTTGATTAAAACGAAGGAGCATATGTTGCGTTTCTCTATTGCAGCCAATCACGACTTTTTTCGGGTGCCTGAAGCAAGTAGCATGAAACAATATGCAACTGACAGGATTCTAGAAGCGGGCCATTTTTCAAATTGTTTCGGGTGCTAAAGGCATGCTTTTTCATTTTAGAATACGCTTGCTTTACACCGAGATCTGTCAAACCATACTGCGGCATTTCTCAAATGTCCACACTGCATAAATATTTCTTACCGAATCACAAGCAAATTTATCAACTATAGTTGCCTCTTTATCTACATGGTGGCTTATTACTGATGCTTTCTCATGGCCCTGCATCCTGACCCTTTGTGAATAATGTTTTGTGAAAACCCGCCACACCTGGAAAGCAGTCAGTTAGTGGAATATCTGCATCAACAACATCTCCCATTGAGGTACCGTTCCGGCAGTTCACAGGGATTGACACGGGGTAAATTAAGGAAGTAAAAATACGAGGAGCGTAAGTCTTGTTCTCTTCGCCTCATAGATTACGGAGGTGGTTCGAGATTGGGCTACCTATAAACAAGTTTGGGTGCGATAACTTTGACTACTCAAGGGTCTTAAACTAGCTGAATGATACTAAGAGCTTTAATATAAATTACTCATAAGTTCTTTTCACAGAATATAAAAATCTTAATGAAAAGTTTTTTTCTAAGAAAAGTTTATTTATAAATTCAGTAAAACGAGTGGTTGGTCATTTTAGAAATAGGTTGTTAAGAAGAGAAAACAATTCATATATTAGGTACTAAAAATGTTTCTCTTATCTCAAATATATGGAACATCGGTCAGTAAAGAGAAACGCTGTGTGTTATAACGGACTGTTGGGTATTAAGAGGGTGTTATTTCAATTATAACACAGCGTTCGTTCCAAAATGTACCGTTTTATGTCCTAAAGACGTGTCGTAAATATTAACGCTGTAGTAAGTCAACGTGCAAAGTATTGTGGCTCTCGTAACACTTTTAATATCTATATAATTAAGTTCAGCCAATCAGCAATGACTTCAGCAATTGTTTACACTATGAGATATTGGCAACCTTATCTTAGAAGATATATTGAGACGATTAGATGTATACAACTTAAATTTTGTTCGACATGGGTTTAGTCGTTCTAAAAACTACCATAAAAATTAGTCAATCATTTAGCCAGAGAACAAAGCATGCGTTAAATTGAATAGTCCTAAACAAAATTGAATTACTGTGGCATTTGTAGTCATAGCTCTGTCCGCATTGAACCGGTTAACTTACACGATTACAATTAATTCATTTGAATAAACAATAGAAAAATTTACTGTGAAATTGGCAATGAATTCAAATCCTTACGACGCAAAAATCATGCTTAGGCTTTATGGTCTGGCCACGCAAAACCTCTAAACTTATGACTTAAGGCTGGTGCATAGGCTTACTGGAATTATTATGTTTCATTGATGACATGGTGAGAGCATTGAAAGTGGCATGGAAAGGGGCATGAAAAGTATTTGAAGTATACCATATAACTCCCCACCATGTCCACTGTACCATGCAAGAACATATCTCATGCAGCTAGCTTGTCTTCTTGATTATCTACAAAAATATACTCAGGAATGGACCGTACCTAGTCTGGGGCACCATAGAGCCACTTGAACTCGTTTAAATATTTCTCTTGTAGCGCTTATCTTAATATTAATACTTAGTAAAAGAACATCGCCGCTAGGCGAAATGCGCAGGGTGACGTGTCCGATCCACCGCATTACTAATCTGTGGCCCAACATCTATCCATGTGTGCTTCTGAGCAAGACACTATTGGCGAATGAACCAATCACATTGTAGTCCATGATGTTTTATTACTGTAATGACAATGATGGTCCCTATTAGCAGATAAGGTCACAAACTTCGGATTTTTAATTTTTTCGAGCGGTTCATGCTACTATGTTTCTACCAAAATACATGCGTAAACAAATTTTTGCTTGGATGAAAAAATACGGCCTTCAACTGGAATCTTAAAAAACGAGGCGATGGTTTAATGGGGTTACAGATTACACTGCACCCTAAGAATTTAGTTCAAAATGTACATTATTAACAACACCACACACAATCCTCACGCAGTTAGGAAGACTATTACGTACGGTGCATGTAACTGTTTGTCAGCAAGCTGTTTGTCACGTAACTGCGACCATGCATAACTTTACGATGAAGATCTACCGTTGCTCAAGTTTCATTAGTTTTGCTTATTTAGGCCTCCTTTGCAAGTAGAAATGAAATATGGGGTAAGAAGATTTCTATGTTTGGGCAGAAACATTCTCGAAATGCAGGTATCGATATAACACTTGCCACACACACTCTCACTCACAAAAGTACTACTTTAACGTAAAAATATCTCATATATACTTGTTCCCATATTATTTAGAAAACAGAAACAATAATAAGATATTAAAAATAATTATAAAATACCAATGATACCTCATAGACAATAGTAGAACGTCAGCTTTCCAACAAAAGGAAAATGTTAAAAAATTCCAGTCGCAAGTGTTCTTCTAAATGAATATTTGACAAACTATGTTATTTGAATATTACATTTTTTTATGAGGACACTTTATAACCAGAAGCACACTTTTATCAAAGAAAATTCGACTACAACGCAGATTGTGGAAGTAGTTCAATATTGAATCACTTTTAATAAAAAAAAATCTGATTGTATGCACGATGACAACTATACCGCTTTTCACCTGATACAGCATATACAGCTTTAATAAGATTTAATTATTTTAATATGAATAAGCATTCGATAAAATGGGTAAATGGTTATCCTGAAGAAAGGTAATATTGTGTAAAGGTAAGCATCCCTTATAGCGGCTACTAAGAGTGCCTTTCTGACGTCCTCATGTTCTTGTGGCTTATTCAATTTTATGGTCCACATACACGTAAACTCTAGGCAAATGACCTCAACGTTGGCAACCAGTTATGATATGAAACCCTCCGTATTGATACAAACTATGCGCACTGAAAAGGTTTAAACATATCGAAACATCTGTCCCTAAATGTACCGCTTTATATTTTAAACAATCCCACAAATATACTCTGAGTAACGAAATTATCACCGTATTGAGTAACCCGAAAATGATGGTGTAATCATAACGCCTTAATTTTGTTCTAGGTCTTCCTCTCGGATTTAATAAGAGTATGTTTGAATTAAATTAACATCAACGACAGTCAGGGCGAAAATGCAAGCACTGAGGAGAATTACTCAACCGTATTCTTTGTATGATGTGTTTGTCATAAGATGGTTGGAATAAGTTATGAAGAAAATTCGACCACATCTTTGGCAGCGATAATGAGCATGGCAATGAAGAAGCTCTAATATGAAATAGCGAAACAAAAAAATGATGCATTCTCATTTGCGATGAGAAGCACGTTTTCAGAGCCTAATTCAAATTTTACCTTTCAATTTTACCTTTTACATTTTAATTTCTTAATCAAATTAGGATATTACGTGATACAAATCTAGGTCCGTCGTTAAGTACAACATCAAGCTGCATGAAAACCTTAATGAAAAATGTAAACTCATTAAATTATTATACTACTATGGAATAAATCACTTTTATTTATTAAAGGCGTTTTTGTTCGCGTCAAACATATTTGCACAAAATATTTGTGTGAAGTATCACCACATCGAGATATAATCTTGTAACTAAATATGATTAAAAGAACATTGGCCTGCACAGGCCTCCGCAAATATTAGTGAAAGTTAAAACAATTGTTGGTGTAATTTTTTTTGAGAATTTCCCACTGATAAAAGTTTTTTTGCAGCTAATATTAAGGATGAGATGTCGTTACTTTAAACTTTTCATCTCGCTGATTTTTTTACTGTTGAGTTTCCGTTATTAGACACGCCCCTATTTCACGTCGTGCTTGCGAAAGGAGTGTTGACGAGTGTGATTAAGCTAGGTAAAAAATCTTGTATAAATAACTACGACAACCTTGTTACAGATGGATTGCACTGGGTATGCCGGAAATGAAATAGCCAATACGCTACCGGAAATCCGCAGAATCTCATAAAAGTAGAGGTATAAGGGAAACAGCTCTTAGAGGCGGATATCAGGGAGAAATCGAGCATCATTCTGTCTGGATCTAGAGATTCTAGTGATAGATCAGTTAAGGATGTAAATATCAGTCGAACATACCCTCCAGATATCACATGAATCTCGTTGGTTAGAATTTCCTGTTTCTGTGGCCCTTTTCAAGACGTATTCGTCGATCTATGCTTGATGGGCCTATTATATACCAGGTCCACATTGTATTCAATAGAATACAAATTCACCTTTATTAGCACGGAAAGAACCATAGAATATATAGCGGTATGGTTAGTGTGAGAGTAGAAATAATGGTGTTATTATCTCACTGAAGTACCACGGTGTTCGAATGTCTTCGGTATAAGTTTCACCTCAGTATGCTTCTTTGTCGATTCTCGGTTTTAACCCTTTGTTTAGATGACGTAAAAAAGCTTCCGCGATGTTTAAAGCACGTTTTGTAGGACGGTGATTACGGCCAATGTGGCTTTGGATCAACTTATCCTGTTTACCTGACGAACCGATTAGTGCCGGAAGCCTTTGAGCTATTCGGCCTCTTTAAGTCTAAATTTAATTAATATCAGAAGAATTCAATACATTTGGGAATGCAGTATATAAGTGAATCCGAGCAGGTAACTACTCCGAAGTGGTCAGACACTGTATCCGACCAACACTTAAGTTTCCCTATAATCCATGGTTATGGAAGTCGTTGTAGTAGTTTTGTAGCACCATCAAGCATGACGTAGCTCATGTGGTAGCTCATGTCAGGAGTTCCAATCGAGTTGACAAGAAATAAACCAACAAAGGCCTTTTTTGATGTTCAGAAGGGAGGTATCGAAGGCGAGCAATGCTTGGACGATTCAAAATGCAACGATCGTTTTGGAAAAGTAACGCACTCTATCTCAAAGACCGTAACCTAAGCAGTGTGGTCAATCGGGATATATGTTGGTGAACTTTAAAAATATTTTCTTGCGTGTAAAGTGCAAGAATTCTCGCAAATCCTCCTCATACAGTTGCCTCTTTGTATTGATAAAATTACCCCAACAGGATGACTCTGCGTTGCCTCCTGGGCTTACCAATGCCTCAATGAGGTTCCACGCTGCGGAAGCTCGCCGCCGTCGACACTCTTGAGGGCTTTAAAGTTAAGACCAATCTACCAGCAATGACGTCGTTTCCATTAGTATCAATAAGAAAATAAAAGTGAACAAACTCTTTTTGTCGACTCATGACTAAGACAGTCCCCAGATCAACGAAAGTTTTGGCTATATTTTTGAATCTCATTTTTCGTATCCTCAATTTTGTATGTCACCGTGCCGTCAAATATTTTAAATAACTCGTGAATCCGCTAGACAATAAGCGGTCCTGAACACAACCCTAGTAATATTTAGAAAATATCAGGCTCAATGATGCCCGACTTTAAACTTACGGATGTAACGGCTCAATAATCGACATGCTTAGTAGCTTTTAAAAATTATGGTCCATTGACCATGACGCCAGTGGTAGGAACCCTGCCCTTTAAGCTTTCTCAAAGTTGTTGTCTCCTGCGTTTAAGAGGTGCGTTACGAAAGCTGTCAATGATCCACCGGATCATCAGAAGAGGTTCCAATTTGCTGCAAAGCTCGTTACTTTTGGCTGTGAATAAGTTGTATTGGCGATAATTAAGAACGGATTCCCAAGGACGAGGTCCATCCATCACCGTAGTCTTTTCAAGCATAGAGCTACCGCGAAGTAGAGCATACACCCCCGCTTCGGGCAGCTATGGGAAAATGTTGGGCAATTGCGGATTATTGCTAGTGCCTATTGTGGTATAGGCACGGAGATGCTCAAGTAGCGAGATCACATGGGAACCTTCATGTCAAAGTGTTATGAAGTCGTACCGCTCATGCGGCGTTTCAAGGATCACGCACAGTTAATTGGTCGTCTGCCTCTAATTTACAAAGTGCTTATTCCTTTAGTAGTTATGTTAAGTTATACAAAAGCACTGCACTCGGTTCACATTGCGGTTTGCGCCCTTAAGATATCGAGGGGGATTATCACAATAAATATTTGTTTCCTATAATTTCTGTTCCAAAGCAAACGACCCATCGATCAGTTATGTTTTCGATACCATTTACAATGAAAAAGTCTAGCCGCTGCTCTCCGTTGTTGTCTGCCAACCATCTGGAGGTCACTACCATATAAGATTCGATCACTTATTTCAACTAAACAGTTTACTTACAATGTAAAAAATAAATAATAACACAGGCAGTCGCAAGATTTGATATTATTAAGGATATTGTATGCATTATAATATACTTATCTTTTCTATAGAAATCTTAAGCGTCTAAGATCTTAAACAGATCGATCGGGGAGGAACATTATACATGCATCAACATGCAGCCGACAACGTGTGTTTATACTAACGATCTCCTGTGCAATGTTGTTCAGAGTCATCACATATAAGTAAACTGTTTTTTATTTTTTTATATGCTAAAGATCGTTTTATGTTCTATTCTAGCCTAGGATTCACCATGTATTCTTGTTTCAATTTACGGCTTCCAATCCCTTTCTTATTTTGAGACCTAACATAGGCTAACATGAGTTACATAAGTGAAATAATCTCTTGAATGACAGTTGCGGCGCTCTAAGATATACAAAAGCAAATGCCTGCCACGATCAAAGGCAAAACAATTATTATTTGATTATTTTAATTCAAATGGGTTCATATCATCAGACGAGCTAAGTAGATTGAGCTGCTTAATGTATATTGTAGTTATTGGATTGGTGAGGTAAATAGGGAGGAAAATAAAGTTGTGTGGCGGGTGCCATTCATATAAAAGAAAGATAGTTTTCAAGT
>MNPL01003330.1:20403-32727 GCA_002081605.1 Tropilaelaps mercedesae
TTTCTGTTTTTTTTAATTATTATTAGTATAAAAACAGGCATTATAGTGCCTTAGTAATAATACAATTAGTTTCTGAAAAATTATTATGTCATTTCTACATCCACTGTTTATCTTGTTTAATGAATGCCACCATCACTAGAATTTTCCTTCTTTTTATTTAGTTTATTTAGTTGTGTTCAGCTTACCAAAAAATTACACTTAAACTTATCGTATATACTTTAGTTAGTCTTTCTTTACAACTTGACATTTTCTCCCTAGCATACCTCTTTCGTGCCAGCGGTGATAGAATGTGGAGCACTTGTCCGTGCTTTCTGTTAATTTCTGGAAGTACTCTACGATATTTCGTGTATTCTTTTCTTTGTACAGCCAATTTACATAAATTACAACCTACTTAACACAAGCCAATGATCAACAATGTTTGTTAAATATGTCAAATGTTATGTGTATGTAATCAAAACTTTTATTTTTCTGATGAACGCGTAATTAGTTGATGTTAAAATTGTATTCCACCCATTTATTTTGTATTATAACATTGTATTTTGCGAAACATCCGCATACAACATTTAGACAATTTTTCTTTGTTTGTACACATTTTTGGCCCAATTTGCGCAACTCAATTTCTTTATTTCTGTGATTTCGGTTGGAGCGCAGAAGGGTACACACGAATATGTGGCCATTGAAAACGTCAAACTACAAAACGAATTGGGCTTATTAGAAAAGCAAAACCGTCGAAAGGTCGGATTTCGAATTGTTCGTCGGTCAGCTTACAGTATCTGTTATTAGTACCACCGAGGGACTGAAACCTCTACCTAAAGAGCGCTATTTAAATGAAGCCTGAGTGAGTCTAATAAACAGAAAGTTTAGCAACACGCACCGTTACAGACTTGAGCAAGCCAGACGAGTGAATTGCTAACCTCAGAGCGGGACCAGGCCAAACAGGGCTTTAACTAGGAGAAAAATTGATTTCAGTGGTAATCGTGGCTAAAACAATTATGATACCTGAAGGAAAAAGGGTCAGAACCTGGCTTTCATGACTGATCGCAAAGAAGTGCGCCTCTAGAGCATACAGAAAGTCACTAATTCAACCCATTTATTTTTAAAAAACTACAGCGCTTTAAAGACTGCCATTTTTTGCTAAATGAGCCTTGTCATGCATAGGAAACCCCCTTATTTTTAACATAGATTAATCAAATATATGTTTTTGTATGCTTTTTTACATTCACTATTTTACCAAAATTTCGTTATGACTGCTGTGATGATATGACTGCGGTGATACACTAAACAACTTGCAATGGCGAAAAATGATTGTTGTGGCTTTTTTCATTTATAAATGTATTATGACTGTATTGATGACAGCAATAATAAATTGACTGAGAGCGGAAAAACAGGTAGATAATCACTGTACTATAGTAATCTTTGTTCTGTTACATTTGTGCCTGCATCAGCAGATTTATGCTTATGCTCTCGTTAGAGTTTTTGCCTCGAGATATCAAATTAACGTCTTGAATGGAATCACATTTGACTTATATCATAATATCTGCTATATTTCATTATTTCTATATTCACGAGTGTATACATGAATTATTAGAATACGTGTATTTTATGAAGTATATCGTAACCATTTAGCCATCTTTGTATTTATTTATCTATAAATCAGTTAAAAGTCACTTTATCATCTGCGTAAAGAACAGTGATGATATTGACTTGACCGGTTGGTCGGTAATTTTTCAGGGCCATCGTGAATTCTTCACAAGCATCAGTCTAAGTGTCTCATAGGTTTATCGTATGTACTCGCATAATTGCTTTTCTTTTTATTCTAATAAAAACATTGCACTAAATTCAACGAGATCGTATGGTTTACTATATTGTTATGCATTTTATACATTATAAATAATATTAATCCATGTTGGTATATTACATATATGGTGCTATACGACAGTTTTATGCATGCACTACTGTAGATGTCTTCTTCGGGTATTTCTGTTAATCAGCAGTATCACCATTGTGAAATTAGTATTATTATCGTGTAATAACTTGCCTGAGATTATATTTCTTCATTCATCTTAAGGTAGTGTAATAATAACACGATTAATAGTAATGTCATTTTCTGCCGGTATTGTTCGTCATCCTTGGCGGTTGATCTTCATTTTAATTTGGCGCCTTTACCTGTTTGCATGATGTTCTCTCAGATATGTTTCTTAACGCTATTGTACTTACTGCGTTGTTGTCGCTGCTTCTGTTGTTGTTGTTCTTGTTATTGTTGCGGCTGCTGCTGTTATTATTTTTGTTGTATGTGTTTAAGTTTACGTTATCTCCGTACTGTCCTCAGAGTGAGCAACTAGATTGTGGTCTTATTGGTAATTCGGATAACAACTAATAATTGAAAAAAAACTAGATACATTTGGGAGCGCACATTCGATACATCAATGGTGTATAAAATAGATGGGTCGATGGATTGAAGTGTGCAATAAGAAGATGGGTCCACCGGGTAAGCTTGTATAGAACACACGTTCACAGTATGTCCTATCCAGGCGATCATTTTGATCGTAAAATGATTTGTTCCCAATAGTTTAAAACGATGGAAACATTAAAATCATTTGTATATAATTAAGTATTATAATAATACAACTCAGTGGCCATATCCTACGTGTTAATCGTTGATCGGGAAAATAGTATTACATTTATATTTCGAAATCTATTCAAATAGTAACTAGACTTGAAGAGTAGGCTTTTATTCAAATGCGCTAATATCTTTTTAAGCAGCTACTGAATGCCTTTTATGAGAAAATAAAGTCAATTTCGTCCTTCACTTGTTTCTAGAATTTTTTTCAAATTTTGGTACCACATTTTACTGACAATAAAAAACGAGTATGCGACATATTTAGACTATAATATCTATTACTACTAACTGCAGGCTAACTAATGCAACTTTAATCAATTCTTAACCTTTGAACACACACACCCGCAAGCGATTTTTCAAAAACTGATTACAATTCGTGAATAGTTTAACAACGGAATAGTTTAAGCAGTTCATGGGACAAGTGACATTAAAAAGTTACGGGTTGACTGTCTTTTCTACCGCTACTACTGCCTCCTATGTCATTTGTATTTCATTATTATCACAATAGTCCGAAAATAGCTTTGGTCATATAGCCAGCTTAAATTGGCCTATTATTTGACCTGTAGAACTCACTTAGGTAAACCAGCAATATCAATGATAATATTTTGTTAAATTTATTTAAGGGCATAGCACCCTGTTGCTATTTCCAAGTGAGTGTACAATTTTGCCCAATTGACGACACACTGATGAAGCTCCAAAATGCGACTCAAGTAATAATAAGGTCAGAGTGGCCGCCTGTATTCTTGGATTAAATCATTTTGGATCTGTAGAATCTAGATTATTAAAATAAGTTACATTTCTTAACAAGTGTTATAAATCTCAAATATTTTTAAATATTTTAAGAAACACTAAACAAAATTGGGGTTCTTATAGGGTTTATTTTCTAAGGCCGTTATAATAATAAGTTACATTTTGGTAATGCACCTCATTTTAGATAATATCGAATGTGTCTCTAGTTTTTGAAATTGCGATATTCTGTCAGAAAAATAAAGCCAGTTTGTGCTTTTTGACCCTTATTTTTCAGGAGAAACATTAGCGTCTTAATGTAACGTGAAACGAATGATTTTGCACAATTTCAAATAAATTATCATTCAATTCAACCTATCCTGTTGCTTTAATGCATTTATTCTTATGTACGCAATATATTAGGTATAATCTGCTCATCTATGTCGCCATTTTCATGAAGAAATTAGCAAATACGTTCAATCAAACTAGAAATCTTATATATATATAGATATATGCACGTTTGTTTAATAAATATGCCAACAAAAGGTAACAACAATGTTTCAACCTGGCTAATAGAATAAATATTGTTCGCTATACTTCTGTGGGCGGCTGCTACCTTGGCGATGTGGATTGGCATGTTGTGTACTACTATTGTATGTATGTGTGTGGGCGCACCGGGAGCGTCCGGGATCCGCCGATTCCCTTTTCAGGGCGGCCAAACACGACGGATCCGCCGCGCTTCCGTAAACGTTAATATTACTCGCCTGTATTAGCGCACTTCAACGCTTAAGCAATTACTAAGTCGACCAATCAAGCACTCTACGTCAGAAATTACTATTATGCCGGTGCAAGGAACAGATGGTGGTCGAGCACACTATCTGTAATAATATTTGGGCGGACGGCAGGTCATCGGAGGATACGATTGACAGCGTCAGGCACTCTCAGCTGTAGTTTTCCGTACCTTAGGATTGTCTTCTTCAATTGTACATCTGCCTCCGTCTACGTCCCCCTTCCCCCCCGTGATCCACCTTCATGTGCGCGTTGCTCGATGCAGTGGAGCATAGATGCACAAATGGTACGCACAAATCTGTTTGGCAAGAGTGTGAGTATTCTTAAAAAATCACAATTTATAACACACCCTTTCTAATACATCTACACAGTCACACATTTATGCTAGTCTCAAGGACACGTCGATTAATTCGTAAAAGAGATGTGTTTCCAAAAATTGGCCAACATTGTAGCGTAAATGAAATATTGTGTTGCATTACCATTAATTAGGTATTAGCCATGCAGATCTTCGAATTTGGGTTTTGGTCCGCGCCTTTGAATCCATTTCAGTTCCTACCAATTGAAACAATTCCATTTTCAAAAGCTGTTTAAAAGTGGTCAAACATCGGTTTTTTCAATATTCGTTGGAACACCTAATGCATGCCTTTGATCCTTCTCTAACCCTAGCTATCCCCACCTATTCCCTCCTCTCGTTTGGCCATAAATTGTCAGCAAATCAGTATTACCTGAGGACAGTAATGTTTTAATTCCTTATGACGTCAGTGCGAAGCAAATGAAAAATCATTTTAAACAAAATAAAACCTAAGTCTGTGAGCGTCACACTCATTTTACTCGGGACATAAAAGCAGCAAGCACGGGCAATTTAGTGTGATACTTGGAACTCTCAAGCGAACAAACCTTGACTGGTTTTACACATTATAACGCAATGTGGAACAGCAGATAGAATAAAACACCTTGACAATATATCACCACTTTAATAATGCATTATAGATATATAAATGGCGGATTTGTTATCAGTTGAAGAAGTTATTGATATTACATGAATTGCCTACATAGCAATACTGCCTTAGCAATTGACTTGGTATACTATAAGGAGCTTTTATTAACAGCTGTGACTGTTTTAATATAATGCATGTGTGTATGTGCTAAGCCTATTTCATCGCCAAAATTCGAATACTGCAGCAAGTCCCATTCTTTAAATTATTTTTTAAGAGCCAGGTAAACCAAAACGACTGCCGGATGGGAGTCTTATCAGAAACTTCTTAGTTAATTCTCTATCATATTTGCGGTATAGTGATAGTTGTTATAGTATTATTTATCTGTGTGCATGATTGTACAACGTAAAATAGTAATAGGCTTTATGTAATAGCAGCCAGTAAAGGATTGAATGATAAATGGCTAAATGTGCACACACTTGGCGGCTAGTTAAGCTAATCATTATTGAAATAGCGTTGTCGCCTTTGGAGTCGCGGTCTTTGAGGTAAATAAAGCAATTTAAGTAGAAGGGGCGTGTAAAATTCGTCGTTCTGTGTGTCGATTAAACTTACAAATAGCTTAGCGAATGGAAGGAGGACTGTAAGTTCATTAATAGAATGCCAGCGGTGTGATTTTCTTGTTAGTGTAGATTTTCTTGTGTTTCTTCCTATATGGTTCGATGGATTATATCTTATATATTATGGTATATATATACATATATAATTTTTCCTCGCCTAAATCTAACTACTTTATTATGCATCATTAGTATGTATGTATGAAAAAAGCCTTGAATGTACTGTTGTGGGGTCCAGTATCCGCTTGACTTACGAATGAGCACGGCGGGATGCCTCTCGATAATCGCCGTCTTGATATCAATGAAGTCATGCGGCACTTATGGCAGATTATCGCCACCTGTAGCTTCTGTCAAACCACAAGGTCATTTCCATAAAGGTGAATAAAGCTAAATTTGAGACATCTACAAAAGAACAGTCAACATAGAGAATCGACAGGAACTATACGACTACTCATACTTTGTGTAGCAGAATGGGCATTTTTAATTTGGAAATCGATTGTGTTAGGTTTCTATTTGTTTGAACACATGTTATCATCTCTTAACAATAGGTTGTCAACGGTATGCAAGTATTTTGACAATAGAGACACTGTTTTTTTCTGTTAGATCTTAATCATTCGATTTGCTAAACGCAGTTTCAAATATTGGCGAACTTAGCCAATAAAGTTTTTGTTGTTGTTTCTTCGTGCTTTTGTTTTCAGAGTACAAGGGATTGTTGGGGGCAGGATTTAGAATTTGACATTTTTTTGATTGGCTATGATAGTTGTTCGTTCTCAACTCTGAGTTGGTGCACGCTGACGGAGGCACGGGGCCCAGCCTGCTTCAACTTAAGCTATACGCAGGTCGTAGCTATGGTCGCGTTGGCCTCTGTGGCCATAACTGGGGCCCGGTGCTGCAGCCAGCGCGGCGTAAAGAGCAACGCAAACGTTTTTCGAAATTGTCGGCTCATAGAACAGTAAAGAATAAAGTTTACAGAGCTGTTGATAAGTGCCAAAACGTCAAGGATGTCACCAACACGTAGGTAGTAGCTCTCGAAGAAGGTATCGCCGAAGATACCGGACAGCAGCGAAAGAATTCCCGCGGGAAACTCGGTGATGAGGAAAAGCATTAACACAGCGAGCAGCATACGCGTTGTACGGTCTGAAGAGCGCTGGTTGGCTGAAGGTGGCTCCGCTGACGTGGCCCCGCTGGCAGCGCCCGGCTGACTATTCGGTCGAGCCTTGAGTCGGCGTCGCCGCTCATCGGCTTCACAAAGGGCGCGCATCAGCGCCATCGAGAGCGCGGTGAGCGCGAAGCAAGGTACCAGTTTCATAAGCACGCTGTATATCCAGAAACTAAATGTTCGAATAGACACAAAATGGCTAACTACGGTAAAGTCTAGTTTATATGACACGACCGGCTGCCCACTAAGGCGGCTCGTGGCATTCACTTTATGAACACTAAATGTCATGTAGTTGGGTATGCAGACTACAGCCGTGGACACGTACGCACATACAATGGTAATCTGTGCATAACGCATCGAGCACATGTTACGCATTCGGCTAGTAAGGGTTACTGCCATCCAACGCCACACAGCCAATGCGACAGTTAGCCATGTTGAAACGGTGTGGAAAACGACTGTGGCGTTCGAACAGACTAGCGTATACACGATGGCGGCATATGAGCGGCATAACACCGGAATGGAGTCTAACATGCAATCGTTGTCCTTATAGAGCACAAACTCGAGAACTGCGTAGGGTAGATAGAAGCACATGACGAACATGTCGGCAACGGCCAATCCAATCAGAATTGCATTCGTAGGTGATATCATGTTTTTTCGTGATAAGACCACAACATTGAGTATGTTGGCCAGAATACCAAAAAGGCACACAGCCACCGACAACCAGCCATGTATGTTCTGTATGTACCTACACAAACAGACGCATCAAAAAAACAGTAAGTCAGTAGTATAGTTAGGATTCTTGTGGTAAATGAATCGCACACACAAGAATTAATAAATAAATTGCTAAATAAGAAGTAGGTGAGTACTTACTTGGAGATAGCACAGCTATTGGGAAATTGTATATTTGCTAAAAATATTAGACGCAGCTTAGAATGGATTAATTACTTATTATAGTTGGGGATATTTAATCTTCTATTTGGAAAAAATATGCAACGGACGTTGACTTCGGTGAGGCTCAGGTATCAATATATGCCCACGTTCTGAGGTGTATATGGTTACGGGTACAGACAACTTGTTCCAGATTTTTTAACATATATATATGTATATACGATTTTAAGAGTGTTGCAGTGCATAGCTTACTAGTTTTCATGTGTCGTCCTTGCCGTTGATACTTTTGGACGTGTTTTACGGTATATTCTAATAATATCGATGTGTGAATATGTAGTGGGAGATATTTTATGATTTCTACGCGCGACTTTTGACTTCCATTTCTTAAATGTGCTGTGAAAAATTGTTTAGCACTTCCGCGTGCGGTTATGGATGCTCATGTTTTAGGGCGTACTGTGTAGAGTATCTTATGACTCACACATGCGTTTTCTGATGCCGATGTTTCAAGGTGTGTTGTATGACACATTTTAGTAATTTCTATTTGTAGCTTTTATTATTCGTGCTTCGAGGAATGCAGTGAAGGACAGTCTGATCATTTAAATGTGCAGTTTTTCATGCTCGTGTTTCCGGCTGTGGTTGTCAAAAAATTTAATGTCATATACGTGCGCCTTTAACCGTTTTGAAGTGTACTGTGCGTGTACATTATCCGAGATACATCGTGGCCCCCTTCGAACATAAACCTAGCCAGGTTAGGGCATCGCTTATGAACGGACTTTTCCAGGAGTGATTTTTTCGCGTAGAGCTAAGGGTTGAGGACAATTTGGTTCAAGAGAAGTTGAAGAAAGTTTAAGAAAACGCTGCAAAGCGGCCAAAGCATCAGAACACATATAGTCCGGCGTAAATCAAGGCTACGAAGGCCGAGTCAATTTTCAGGGCGGCAACTGTACCAATCTATATTGGCTGCCAGCTCGAATATAATTTGGGATATATATTTATACAAATGAATACATCAACGTTAGTCAGCACAAACCGTCCATACCAGCTAGACCACTCCTCGGATAGGCTGCGTCCTCCTGAGGCCTCTGAGAACTCAGAGATCGAGGTGTTGTTATATCCACCAAATTCATTGCCCTCGAGTCTGTAGGCCATCGGTAAGAGGAGTGGATACTTTGAAAAGAAAATAACCACGCTTCCGACTCTGAACAGGATTCCCAGCCTTCCCATGGTCGGCAGGGCTCCCAGCCTTCTCATGGTCGGCAGGGCTTCCAGGGCTCCCAGGGCTCCCAGGGCTCCCAGAGTTTCCAGGATGCCCACATCTCCTCCGGTTGTTTCACCACAGTCCCCGCTGCCACCACCCGAACCGACCGCTAAGCTCAAGTTATCTGCAAACAGAGAACAGGGCAATTAGAATCACAGCGTAAAAACAATTTAAATAGATAAAACCGATCCTTCGTCATAATTAGACTATTGAATCTGAAACCAACAGGTCAGCGTCTAGCCGTAATTTTCAGTTGATCACCTTTCACGCTCGTTACATGTCTTCACTTTATCTTTACTTTTGGTAAAAACGATTAACATTAGTCAAATCTGTTGAGAAGGTTGTCTCTAAATGAGTAGAAATCCAATGTTTTGACAACGACGCCTGAACTGGCATTTTGACAGCCTAAGATTAATATTTTTACGCTTTTTAAAGGTACTTACAAAGTGATATATTTGAGCATTTTTACTTCAATGCTCTTACTGGAAAAAACTCTGTTAAAGGACATACGATGAAAATCTATATGATAAAATTTTTACACCTCTTTTCATTCTCGTCTCGTTAAAAAAAAATGTAGTTTTTTGTCTGATGCAATGTTTCTTCGTTTCATTGATTTTCGATGGCGGATCTAGCATACAGCTTCAAGCTGGTCAAGAAGTGACCGCAGAATGATCGCGTTAGAAGTCTTCCTTTCTCAATATGGACGACGATATAACCTTCTCTTGTTGATTTTAACGAACCGAGCCTTCCATCGTCTACCATTCGTTTTCTTGGCACTGTGTGAGAACACACACTTTTGATGCTTGTTCATTTGGATATTGTCCTATTTTTCTATACACTTCTCGCCCTGTGCTTTTAATATTATAGATTTTTCCAATGAGGGTGCCGCATGCAACGGCTCCCGTATTGGAAAACTCCCAGGCATTGAGCAACTGTTGGTCGAGCTCGGTGGCTGGGTGCATCTGTGTGCGTCTTAAGACCGGAGGAGACACTTAGGGGCATGGGTTCGATCCCCGCCGCTGCACTTTTACATTTATATTGGGTCCGTCTCACAAGGTAATGCAAAAAGCGCTATCGTGGACGTTAAATGTTGGCTGATGGTCAGCCCTAGAAAAAAATGAGTAAATGCTTACAAAGGGACATCGGGCGAATACCTGTAAACGTCATCCCAAAAGGTAAAATGACGATGAAGAACTCAAAGCTTTCCTGGCCTGCGTTTTGCGGTTCGAGCATGGAGAGGAGTACCCGCCAGAAAGTGCAGAAGCTGGCCGCATACATGATTCCTCAGATGAAAAGCCTCAGGCAGATCTTAGACGCCAGAGAAAAGAAAGCCGTAGAAGATGTCCGGATCTGAGTGGTGTGTAAGCCAGCCGTGCAGCCGCTAGCCTAATTTGGTATTGGCCAAGCAATGCAGAAGTTAGAACAAAAGAATATGGTAATTAATATGCTTGGAGGGGGAGTGAAGTGGACTTGGTTGAAGCACTCCTCATGGGAATCTTCAAAACTAAAAAGGAAAAATAAAAGACACGCGAAAGCGCTACCAGGAAAAGAAGTGGCTGAAATAGGGCGCCCCAAAAGCCTAACTGGAGGACCACTAATCCGGAATGCCCGAGGACTGCAAAGCAAACCTACTGCAGGAAGTTGTCCCTGAAACTTAATTTAATGCTCCTGGTGTTCTCATTTTCCTTTGTTGATAAATTAACCAATATGAAAATACTACCTGCTAACCAGCATTTAAGGATATGAGAGGGACTTGACAACTCAAACGGCAGAAAAGCTGTTAGCTATGTGATCAAGAAGGCTGGTGAATCGTCTAAAGTGTACCCTAAAAGATATACTAGGTAGCGGTCATCAAAGTAGATCAATATAAATTCGAACCAGTACTTGAGAATAATGCAGAATCCCTAAAAAACTCAAGCCTAGTAAAGGTATATCTCGAAATGAGGAATAAAGACACACTTTTATTCTAAGTTAAGGAAAGCGTAGACTATGTGTGAATATGATATAATTGATTAAGATAAGCCTTGCTTTCAATGCTATTATGGTTTTTAAGTTTGAATTAATACGCATTCATGATTAGCATAGGAGATATCGTTGTATATCTTTTCTAATTCGTTTTACTGACTGGAGTAGTGCCATTCATAGTGCATCTCGCAGAGTGAACAGATGATGCTCATATCCATGAGTGATGCATCCGGTAATGAAACATTGATCAGACAGTTAGGTCTCTTTTCCGAATATCACCTTTCCTCGCTTCAATTAGAAAGCTTTCTTCTTGTTTTCACTATAAAATACTTTTATTTTTTTAGACTGACTACCACTCAACATTTAACGTTTACGGTGCCGCTTTTGCATTACTTCGTAAAACGGACCCCATAAATGTAGATGTGCAACGGCGAGGATCGAACCTGCGCACCTACGTGTCTCCTCCGGTCGCAAAGCGCACTTGAATGTGCCAAGCCGTGGAGCTCGAGACTATAAGTTCACACTAGGCCGTCACAGCTGGCAAATGGAACCTGTGCCGAAGTTTCCGATAGAAAAAGAAGTCTCACTGAACAGACAGGTCAATCAGTTTTGGGAAAATGCGTGGAGGTCTAGAGAACGACTAAAGAACGCTGGTTCGACGCTATTTAGTTGGAAGAGTTGAGGCACGGTCAAATGTTCCTAGGATAATGATATTTCAAATGATGATGCTGACGCTGTCTTGATATTCAATAGGAGCAAGTGCCTTCTTCAATGAGAGCTTATGTAACTTTCCATTAGAATTTGTGGTTACCAGCGCACTAGCCGCCAGTGTTCTATTTTAATGAGTTGTCGTACCTCAGCCGTCGAATTGAATTCAAAATCTTGTTAGAATATTATTGCAAGACCTTTACTTTGTTGTATCTTGGTTCTATAGTTGAAAGCTCGTTTTTATGTCGGACAACATATAATTTCTACGCCGATAGTTTGAGTTGATATATCCAAATACGTTATTTTTTCGATTAGCTACTTCTGCAAATGAATGTCATTGGGAGATGGTGTTTGCGAATTGTATGTTTATTTATACTCCAAAATATGCATTGCTTTCTTTGGCGAAATAGTATCGTATACCCTATCAAGGGTGTGAAACTTATACCCGTAATCAATACGTGATCTTAGTGATTTTTTTCATCTCATATCTTAACATTCAAGCGAATGTATTTGGAATCGTATGATCGGCTGCATGTGTGTGTACAACCTTACTCACGTACTTCATCGTCGAAAGCCAAAAATTTTCGTTAACTTGTAGTTCACCTATTGAAAGTTCTCAACTATATTTAGCATTATACAATAAGACTGACCTTAGTTCACAT
>MNPL01003330.1:33302-47852 GCA_002081605.1 Tropilaelaps mercedesae
ATAATTTTAATAATGGTAGTAACAAAGTTCTAGCTTAGTGCTCAAAGCGTTAAGCTATAAAAGGGCAAAATAAAATAGACTTACCGCTAGGATTTGGCCATGCGACATTGTTGAAATAGGTGGCGTTTTCCATACAAAGGGTTGCTAAGCGGGGTGGGTCGCTCTAGCCAAAGAGCATGAGGTGCCACCAAGGCCAAAACCAGGCCAGCTGTGTTGCCTTCTGCTGTCACTACTATCACTATACAGAACACTTAAGGAGCTATCAGGCAACTGCTGTAATGGCCTCAGATTATGTTTTGCTCAGAGTCGCAAAATTGCTTGTACGTAAAAAGTTTGATATAAACATTTCTGTAGACTCTCAGACTCTCAGATAGATCGTGCTTTTGCTTTGCATTAACTCATAAAGCGGGTGTTACATTACTACTATACCCCAGGATAATTCTAAGGATCCGTAGAAAGCAGTAATGGCCTGTTGCTGTATGTTTTAAACAAATTTTCAATACGTCGCCCGAAATGCGGGCAGGCAAATATAAGCGTCTGTAAGAAGCCTGAATGGGTGCTGAGCAAGCAGCAAACGATCCAACACGACACCTGTAAGTGAAATATATCGGGAATTTCAGTTATTAGAATTATTCAAAGGTCTTTCAATAATACATATAAAAAATAATGCAAGAATTCATTGGAGACTTTTACAGCGACTGGGAAATTAAAGAATGCTGCCAGCGGGACTTCATTGATTTTATCTATAACAGCAGTGATTCACTGAAAATATACCGCTGTTTTTAGTCTAGTAGATACAAGTAACTGGATTATCTGTAAATCGCATCTATATGTGCGTGTATTTAAATGCCTAAATTATATACATTTCGTTTTTTAAATGAACACACGCAAACTTTTACAAAGTTCTATTAGAGCATGGTCTTCTCCAGATTGGAACTCGGTCAACAATTTCTCTTTAAAATAAGCATATGTATTTTTTTGCAAAGTATATATAAATGTTGTATGCGACGACTTATTCGACAATTTCAACTCAATGCAAAGCGCTACAAGTGCAATAACTGTATTCTGATAACATAAGCCGTTCCTAGTGCCTTTAAAAGCTTTTTCAATGAATAGGCATTTTGTTGTAATTTCAAGACAAACTTTTCTCCTTAATAACTTAACTTTGCTTCTTAATATATTGAAGCTTATTGATGTAATTTCCCTGCGAAGAAATATATTCTGAAGTGAAAAGAATACTTTAGAGCTAAAATAAATAAAAACGACTGCTAGGGGAGTAAAACAATTTCGTGTTCTTTTCGTTAAGACTCGACATCGGTTATTTGATTTCAATCAGCAGACCAAGTGAACAGGCCCAAATACTCAGTTACTTGTGACCTCCATATGTTATGAGTACGGCAGAGGTTTAAATAATAATAATTTGTTAGGGACAGTTGGCTAGTAGCAACCGTTTACTGGTCTTATCTTTAATTAATGTGGTAAAGATCTACCGTCTCTTTGGTAGGCCGTATCCAATTCAAAGAATTTGATACTTAAACAGCTGTTGAGATCGTCTTAGCACAGTGTAGGTACAATCAGCAGAAATATAGCTATGTATGTAACACATTTTAGGAGAACAAAGAAAACTATTTACGGTGATCACAGCGTCGCAAAAAAATAACCAGACTGCTTTCAAAGACTATTGTACATAATTATTGCATCAAGCGCAAAGTTTCATTCGTTATACAATATTGATTTAAAACATATTTTTAATTATTTTAATTTTTATTTTTGGTTATTTGAGGTGAAGGCCCGCTGTTTTTTCCATATTTAATAAACATAATTTGATTGCTAAGACAGCCTTGAGGATTTTGTCTATTAGCTCACATGAACAGTTTGAGTGCTTGTTCATATGATATAAACCTTTTCATAGGAAATATTATTATTGCCGACGGAAGTATCTAACAAATGGAACCGTAATTTAACGTATTTTTATTGAATGAATCTAATATATGATAGTACACAAATATTCGTTTTATCAGTTTTCAGATGTAATCTGGATGAAATAATTGGAATGCCAGTCTAAACTGTGTGAGTGCAGTAATCGGTGTCACCATCTAAGAACGTTCGGCCTTCAAACAAATTGCGGGGTTGTACCTCGTGATAACCGGGGCGACCACTCATTTCAGGTCTCTTAGTAAAGGTTTCTTTGGATCATGAGCCGGTTTTTGGGTGCGTCAACGTTGTGTTTTACACGAATAACGTTATTCGGTTGAGTGCCTCTATTGTCGAGCATGTCAGCATTCTAAAACAAGAATATCAAATAGCGTCTATGTATGCCCCTGAAAATGCAACTAAGGTACTGGAGGTATAGCAGTGCCATTTGAGCTCAGAAGAAGCATAATCTCATAGGGATTTATTCCTGAAAGGTTTTGTCTTATTGCGACAAGCCTTGAATCTGTGGCTCTACTTAAGCCGCTCTCCAGTTAATTCAATGGCTTGCTCGAAACTTGCCTGATGAGGCTCCTTGGAATGGTAATCCCGAGGCTACAGTGCTTGGAATCACATATTTGCATACCTGTACGTGTATTCTGTAACGTTAAGAAATTCCCGGCGCAGCCTAAGCGATAGCTTACTCCTCATTATTTTCACTCTCTCGCTATCTCACTAAATGTGGATACACGTATTTTACAGAAAACAGGTTCTTGCTAAGGTCAAAAGACTGATTTGGCTTTTCGCGCAGACCGCCTCGCAAGCAGTATACGTCATATAACTTTGGTCATAAGCCATCGTCAAATTACTCTGTAAAACAACACCTGATAATGAATCGGAATTATGTACTTTAGATGAACCATTTGTGGTGAGAAATTTTTATAACATTCTAGAAGACAAACTTGTGAAGCATGCATGAAGACGACACTAGCTATTGAAAGTGTAGATTCGCACTCGATTTGGTACAGTCCACGGACCATGCACTTTTGAGCCATCGGACGTACTTTATTATTCCAATGAACAACAAGTTTGTAATAAAATGGATAAAATTTAATTAATTCACAGTTCTCGACTTAAATTCACGGTAATGATAGTCAAGATTTTGCTAGAACTTTCCCAACCGTGCGTCAAAGCACATCATATAGGTTTTTCGGATCCCCATAATTGAGCCATGAGTTTTCTAAAAGTTCAACAAAATGATAAAGAGGTACGAGTAAAAGCAGAGTTGCCGACGGCACGCACAACGTGTGCGTGTCACCGGCATAATATTTTTGAAAGCTATCATTCAAATTAGCAAAACTAAACGTTTACATATTTTTGTACATCTCAGGTATTTTAGCTTGAACTTGTGCTTTTCCCAAGATATATCTCATTTGTTTATGCGGCGGTGGTCAGTGCCTTATTATTTGAAAGTGAATTTGTGCACTTTTATACACACAACTAGGTATCCTAAATATGTCTCGGAATGTAAAAGGATAGGTTGCACATATTAAAGCCATTTCTTCGATTCGTGAGCCAAATTCATGCAGTCAGTAGGATGGGTGTCCGTATGCCGCTGACAGTCAATTCTGTTGAGCAAGGCGAAGACTGGTAAGGTGAATCGAATATGAGCTCCCTTTGACACAGTTCTCGATCAACGTTCACAGACAAAGATTCTTTCATCTAAAACTACTTGACTACAAATTTCTTTTAACTAATGCAGCCTCATATCTTAAGGCTGCCATCAGCCATTAGTGCATATTGCAGATATATGCACTGAAGCATGGCATATTAAGAGATATTTTTGACGATTTAAATTCGCTAAACTCTGTCGTCGAAAGTTATTATACTTAATAAATTCGCCAGTTAGCACAATTCCACAGATGACGACCGGCAGTGTCGTACATTTTTATGACAATGTAGCTACCGTTCGACGCATCATCGGGGTGCCGTATAACTAACAGTGTCTCAATGAGCGTTCACTTTGAGGCTAAACGAGGATAGAACGTCACGGTAACCGAATAATAGCTACGCGAATGCCTTGGAGACAATCCTATCTAGGGAAACCAAGCAAAGCCAACATAGACGAGAGATTTGCACGGATACCAAGCAAAGGCTCATCAATTATCCGTCAGCTATGCGGCCCCAAAATCAAGTAAAATGTCTTTCTTTAGCAGTAGAATCTAGTTAATCAGTTTACAAAAAAATGCTATAAAATATTGGAATACTATCATATCGATAACATTTAATATAGCCAGTGCTAATTCACCTGAGGACAGATTTAGATAAGATTTATTTCAATCATGTGATAAACTAGGATTCCGAAGAAGACGAGGTTCTTGCATGTGAAACAGAAACGATATTTATGAACACAACATGCACTAGATTGGAAAGCTGCTAAAAGAATAGTGTGTGTGGACGTGAACTTGTAATTTGCCCTACGTGCTACAATAGCACAAATGAAAAATTCTTTCCGGCATGAACATGGGTATAACCTTTTCGGTAAAGCTAGAGACATTACAATTCAGTAAATTGATTTTTCCAATGGACCAACAGTGAAATAAATATTGTAAAACATTGTGAATTACGGTGCTTTTAACTTGACTTATTGATCCAAATCACCTTTATATGAGGATAAAAAAGTTTACTTTTTTTAAGATACTTGTTTTGAAGGTTATAATTACCCATACAAATTTGCACACAATATACTACAGAGAACCGTCGCGTTATGTGGTTATTGCTACAGTTAGAGAGCTCTAATATACAAGATATTGTCTTCGCAACGCAATTGTCTGATGACACATCCCATCAGGCCCAAATCGTCGAAATTTTCGCTTGGTGGGTAGTCTTCACCATGTGCCATAAGAACTCATATGACTCAATAATAGACTTACTTCGAAGGATTTTCTGTCTGTAAATAGGCAACCCAAGTAAGAATTTTGTGTAAATCCAGCATTTGACATTTGAATTAATAACCTACGAACTGGTATTATCTGTCGTTGAAAAGGATGCAATTAATAACTTGTATTTTTTGCGACATTGAGAGTAATAGCGGGAGGCCACATCGTCGAAAATTATGGTGGTAATAACAATGGTGATGCCTACGATAATAAAATGACAACAAGAAAGGAGCGCAATTATCCAATTGTAGGAACAATACGTAGGTCTGAAATTAATTTTAAGAGCTCCTTGCAAGTGTCTCTGTAAAGGACCATGAGACAAAAGCCTTGTTCGTTTTGATTACTGTGTTGACCAACTAAATTGGTTTGAGATGCTTGACGCAGACGATGTGCGGCATGCCTTTAGTGGCTTCAACAGTGTCGACGACAAATGTTTATCCGCAGTGCCGGTTGCTATTATCTTGCCTCGGTGTGCTTGCTCAGTTTTTAGTCATGCAGTTGCGGTTGTTGCGAACATTTGGAACGACCAAAGTATCTTTCCTGACACTCAAAAACTATTTCATTAAACCGGTGCTTGAAGGACAAGTTTACCAAAATAAATATGACCCCCATATAGTACGCGGAGGTTCCCTATTTATTCCTACGATATAATATATCATATTCCTACGATAATCGAAGCCCCTCTATTTTTTCATGGAGCATTTATCCACGCTTCCCCCTGATATACGAAAACTTTTTGAACTATCTCAACATATTATACACTTACGTGTAATAGAATGCAACGCATAGATTTTAAAAGCTTTCTTTCGTCATATCAGTCTATTAAATTTAGTTTTCTTAGGGTTGGATTCCTTAGGGTATTAAACGCACGTATTTGGAGTACATACTTGGATATCACATGCGCTGGATACTTGTATATGAACACTGCGAAGCAAATTGGTTTATTCACCCTTATGCTACACCGATTCATTCACCGATAAACCAATATTCTTTTACTTGCCTGCCTTTTTTAATACCCTTAAAGGTGCGCTCATACTCCCTCTATTTATTCACTCTGTCGTGGTGACAATCAGCTAAATCATCAGACCCAACGGATCAGCACCAAATGCGTTGGTATATTTGCGACTACAGCAGCAGCTGGCATGCTGCACAAATATATGCAGTTCCACTGCACAGCGTCATTCTATCAATTTGTCCAAAATTGCTGTTAATAAGCGACCTGACTACTCATGCTTGTCATGTTTCCCAATTAATAAAAGAAAAAACTAGTCGTTAGGCAGCTCTGACAAAAATTTAGTACGTGAAAACAAAATCGATTTTATAGCCAGTCGTAGTATAAATTCACTGGAGCCATTTAGATGCAATAGGCGCACTCGCAGCCTGACAACGCAGGGATTCCAGAACTGTGGCATTATTATCAATCATCGAATATTCGCAAACACTGAGGGGGCCAAACACTAAGCGGGACACTGCGTCAATTACACAATGCAGATACTGACAAGCGTGCAATATGTTGAGACGGTACGTAGGTGACTACCTCCGGAAAAAGAAAAGAAGGGTTCTTAAGCTCAACAAACTTGTATTCCTGGGCTGCCCCGCCCGCTGAAACACCAGAAACGGCTATCGTTTTTCATCAAAAACTGACCGACCTCTATCTAATTATACTAAATAAAAACGGGCAAAATATCCGTCTCCAAACGATCTACAACGAAAGGCAGTATCGGCAAGAATTCCGATTACGTACCTGCCGGAACGCTTATGCCGACAGTTTATTAAAGGTATAATCGTCCATCCTTAACTGTCATCGACGTAGCCCATGCACCACAGAAAAACAAGAAAACGATTTATCACCGCAAGTGACCGTCGGATTCTGAGTAGACATTTTATTCCACAGCTGGTGCGGAGATTCCTGCCCCTGATCTTCCCAGACAATTAGCGACAAAGCCGACGGCCAGCACCACCGACCCGAATGCCATCGTAGACATGCGGTCAACAAAACGTGCGCGCAAGCACGATTTGAGAGACGTCAAGCGCCGCGGGAACTCAATACCCTTTGAACCGGCAGCAATATGGTTATTAACTACAATCGAATACTCGTGACAATGGCGGGTCACCACTTTGGGTTTTTGGGTCCGCTGCGCGCTGGCGCAATCGTCGCTTGTTTGCGACGGCACATCGTGCGCTTTAGAACTGAGAATCACATCAGTGTAAACTTTAGCATCAGTAACTTCAGTGTGGGCCTAGCCACTCCCTTCATAAATAATAAAACTACTGAAATAATTTGGAAAAACGAAATAGCCTTGAGAAAACAGTTGTTTGCCGCTGCCCTTCAGATTACAACGAAAGGAGATTATCAAAAGCCTTTTTCTGGTCGATAATGATAATAAAAATATTAAAGAAGTACCGGGCGTAAATACTTGCTGGTGCAGACCATGGTGTGCACCCGTAGCTAGACAGATAGTACAGAGTGAAGCCGGCAACGTGAAGAAACAAAAAACGATTAAACCATCCAACAGCTCTTAGTGCAATTCGGAGCTAGTAGTTAAGAAGGAGCTGAATAGAGGGAACCAAACAAGATACTTAACTACTAGCTCAAACCAACGGTGCACATAACTGCTTAGCTAGTTCAACTTCTCATTAGATCACAAATAAAGGTACTTTCGATACCCAGTAAAAAATACATAGAAAAACAGCCTTTATCGTACCCGATGTCTTTTCCGTTCAGCATGATTCCGTTCAGCCTATCCAATGCGCCTGCAACTTTTGAGAGACTAATGGACAGAACTCTATCTAGGCGGTATTTGCCTATGCGAAGTTTGCAATAACATGTCTCTAGGCAACGCAATTCATTCGACTGTCGAAGTCGAGCGGATCTATTATTGTACATTAAAAATTCCTTTTTGGGACAATTAAACTGCGAAACCTAGCCACCAAATTTCCAACGATAGCGTCCATCCAGATACATCTCCCATCAAAGGCATGACTGGTATTAAACATCTAAGTCTGCCAGAAAGCAGACGCGCTTATTACTAATAATTTATAACAAGTTTCCTCAAGATCACGTGCGGTTCAATGATCTATTAAAAGATTTTGTTACTTTTACTGGAAATGAATTACAACAAAAGCTTTCCCAGAAGATCATCAGAGGTGGGTTGAGAACTGGAAGCTAGAGCAGAAGATTGCTGTGACCAGTAGAAGGAAGTACACAGGTCTCTACAGGCCTCATAGCCAAGGAAATGCAGATAACGTGGTGCCAGTAGAAAGACGCGACGAATAGATATTCGACCTATCAGATGATCACCTACAAGATGACCAGGAACGTACTGAAGACCTCCAAAATTCCCCCGAAGTGTGTTGATAATACGGTGTCCGCCCTCTTTTTACACAGGCGTGGAAAGATAAAGAACTTCCAGGTAGATCTTGGTATCCTTTCACGGGACGTATTGTGGAAAAGATATATTTCTGACGGAGTGAACGAGGGTAGGGTCGGTGGTGGTCCCCAAACAAGAAAAAATTCAAGCTCTAGATCTACAAATCTCTTTGCCTCCTGGATACAGTGGAAACATTCTGAAAAATATATTAGTTAATAGACTTCATAGGTAGAGAAAAGAATTATTTCCGGAAACACAAATCGGTGTAGAAAGGGCCGGTCAACTCTTGAGGCTCTAACGCGTGTTTTGGAACGGATAGAAGAGGACACCTAAGAGATATTGGTGATCAGGCTCAGCACGGCGCACTGGACGATGTCGATCAGAGCGCTTTGGAATCTACTGGCAAAAGAAAGAGCCTCGTGATTCCATAATGAGGGTTTGGACCTGACCGTGCCGAGAACTGCCATCGTTGACGCTTGGTGGGAGGAATGAACACGCGACGAGTCTTATACGACGATCACCTTATGAGGTAACTTAGGTGGTGTCCGGTGCGGGTAGCATTAGACTTATATAAATAGAGCAAAGCCAGGCATATGTATTCCTTGTGAAATTATGAAGAAAAATAATGTGTAACACCATATTATATGTTGTTGGGCATTCAAAGGAGCTAGGAGAAATGTTGGCCCCGCGGGAATTCGAGCGAAAAGCATGAGGAAGATGGTGGACTACAAAGTAAATGCCCTTGAAACGCGGACCAAGCTGACGTGCTGGAGGGATACTACCATAGGTTCCAAGACTAAAAAGGAGAGGGTTGGAAGGGCGTTTTGAGGCAAACAGACATGGCAGGGAAACGGACTAGTTCAGGTGAGGGTAGGAGGACGAGTAGGTCGAAGTGAAGTGTCGAGACAGGGGGAAAGAGATGGGAGGGAGAGGGCCAAGCTCTCACAGTTTTGACGGATCCACACAAACGTTGATTTCTCACCTGGTCGTGGCTGGCTGTAACCGATCGTAGCTGACTAATCTATAATAGTTGACAAACACATGGAGTAATATAAAGAAAATAGAAGGTTAAGAGACACAACGACTTGTTTTCTAGCACTTCGAAGTCAGGCTGACAGAATATTCATTTAACTTCTGTGTAAAATTTTTAACGAAGCAATTTAGCATATCTACTGACAGCTCAATCCAGATTGCCAGAACTTAATTACCGATCAAAAATGTTCTCGATTTTGCACCACAACCACTTAGCAAAATGAGGCGTAACTTACGGCTCCAAGTATAATTCGGTGACCTTCATTAACACAACACTAAGAATATGGTTCGACAGCCAAATAAAAAAAACACAACGAGTGATATACAAAAAGCGGATATATTAGTGTACTCAATTAAACAAAAATTGCTCCTTAGTGTTGCCTCAGCGGTATACTAGTGGTAATTTTGAAAATTCGTTTTTTGCAGTTCATGCCAATATTACTGTAGTTTTATAGGCAAACTCTAAGGTCAGAGATCCAAATTTTAAGATACGGTCCGTTAGTACCTTAAATATAAAAACACGAAGAAAGTGCAAAGAACGGAGATGAGAGGATATTAGAACGGACATATATCAGAGCTGTGTGTTCCATTGCGTTTCTACAAATAACAGTTCTCAAGGCTCTTCTCAAAAGTTTAAACATTTGATCTACAACGCTGTTAATTTTCACACCAAAGGCCTCAAAATCGTACATGAAATGCGAAGCGAAGGACGCAAGGTAAATTTCAAAAATCTTTTGTTTGTAAAGGTGGTGACTGGTTAGGCAGAGCTCAAGGATCGAGCTCCAAGGTGTATGCCATTATGAAATCATGCAATTATACGCGTTATGATTCAACACCCTACTATTATTAGCTGTTTGCCCATAAGAGGGTGGCGTAATATGTTGCCGTTTGAAGCTAACCTAATTCAAATTGAGTCGGCCCAAAAAAGAGACTATGCGTACTACTATAAGTTGGTTTAAGCATTAACTAATAAATAAAGTAGAAAATATCAAAATAATATTTTTACAAAACACATTACTAGCGAGCAGATTTAATGCAAATCCTCGGTCAGAATGTTAAAGTTATGACTTGTTTTTTATAACAAGGGAAATTCGTAATGTTAATACAGCACATCTCGTTGGAAACACAAAAGTTTAACACCAAGATTTGCTAGCGTCTATAGTTATGTAAAACCCACCTACATATCGATTAATCAACTATGTGGCATCAGTACCCGTCATAGTGAAAATGCTAGATATTCCAAATGTTTTTTTCATTTATGAATGTGAGTACACAGCATAAACTTATTTCAGAAACCTTATTTGGAAAATGGATAACGGCACTATGCTCGTATATTTTAATCGGATCCTCAGCAGTAACATTAAAAATATAGCCATATTTGCAAATTTAACAAATAGTACCAAACTAAATAACCCAGAGATGGATCGGTAGTAGTTAAAAAAAATAGTTCAAGCCTCTCAAAACGTTCTTTGAAAGACATGGAAGTAGAAGGTATGAGATTCATCAAAGTGCTTAATCAATATATTTAGATTATTTAAAAAATCAATATTGATTACGCAATTACTATAACGTACATTGCATAGCATCATAACTATTCTACAAAACTAATTATACCGAAGGATAGGTTTGATACGATATCACCTATCATTTTTAACATCATAACATCATTATTCTTTGTGATGTGCTAACGTGTGTGTAAACATCAGGAAATATATGAGGTTATATACTGAACCTCAGTTTGAAAATACAGCTCCAAATTGATTAGTATCTATAAACTGGTTAATAGTCTAGTCCATTCCTGTAGATCGCCCTTCGAAAACTGATGTAGCTACCCGTCATTCGTAATCTAACCTCTTGAAGGGAAGTTCAGAACGACGTTCCAAATAACGAAAATAAATCTGAGAAGAACGGAGCAATAATTAACTAATGTCTACTACAGAATATTTTCCATTGTCAAAGATGATGAAGTTTTTAAGGTAGATTCCAAGCAAACCCTCTTCGAGAGTACGCCTAATTTTCCCTTGAATTATTTTCTTATGACGCGGTTCTAGGCAAACTAAAAATAACAGAATATATAAAGGACTTTAGCGATGAGGTATCACTTTAAGTATTCCATGATGTTCTTAGGAATTTCATGAAATTTACGTCAATTTTCTAATAACCTGTAACGTCTCATGTTTTTATCATGCATCATTACTTTAGGTGTCTTTAGAATTTTTAAATAACTTGTCACATTATCACTAGGTGTTCGAATTTACGAAAAAAACTTTTTAATCAACGGGCCACTAAACATCCATGTCGATATTTTTGTTGTCTATTTACTATCCGCATTTCTACCAGACAACCAAAAGTTAGTTAATCGTTTCATGCGTACTAGACTGGTGGGCTATTCATAATTTGTTTTTATATCAGAGTACTTAGAAAGGTCTCGATAGCATCAATATCCGTTCCATTGAGCTCTAAATAAAGGAGTACTTGATTTTTATATGCTTGTCATAACTGTATTTCAGGTTAGAAATACAATTACAATTAGAACAGCAATTTGCTACTTGTAAATTCAAAATCTGCTTATTTTCTATCTAAAATCTGCTTAATTTTATATTGAATTAGATCAGTTCTCATAGGTGTATAGTAAGACGTCGCTTCGCAGTGAGGCCAACTACTAAACAGTAGATTTGCATATGAACTAGCTAGGTGATCGAATGGACAAATTTCCTTTATTCATATACACTCAGGCACTTACACGGCTCTGATTCCCCTTTCACAACAGCTAGACCTTTCTTACCAGTGTAAACAGAGTATCAATAGACCAGTTTAGTCAAAACAATTTTTTCAGATTTTTTGCCATTCAGCGCACAGCATCAGTTTCCCGGTTACCACTGATAAGCGCAATGGGTGTCTTCAAGATGACATGAACTCATTTCATTTGAAAATTGCGATCTACAGCACGAGAGTTTCTGTTTGCCCTTCCTGTCGCCTAGGAAATACATTTTTTAGTTCAAAGCACTGAATCTGTGCCCTTTTTTCCGCGTGTCGATCAGAACGTACATGGCGCGTCCTTAACCCAGATTAGTAGTCTTTGAATTAACTATGATCAACACCTAATTTAATTTTACGTATCTAATCATATGATTTCTAAATGTACATATAGGCAGTTGTGACGTCACATTCATTAAATTAGCCATTAATTTTAATACAATTTTTCATCTTTGCTCAGATCGTAGCTTAGATGTATCTCCGCAGATACTTCTATAGACATTGGCTATTTTCTATACGTAATATCTTGCTAACAATTGAAGTGAGCTCAAGAAACGCTTCTTTGGCGTAATTGACCGTAATCCTTTACGTTGAATATCGTTTTCAAAAAATACGAGCTGTCGTAATTGAATAATTTCTGTTGAGATGCGCTACGAACATACAACTGAACATCATTCTCGCGTAATTAATGGTCCAAATTGCTCAACGATTGCTCAACAAATTCAACCTCGCGATTAACACCAAGCACGTTAAGACTTTGCTAAGATCAACTCGTTTGGTCTTGATGGAGCGCAACATGAGTTTTGCCTTACAGCGTGAGAAAGTAGTGTAATGATGAAATGAAAGCCGCTTTACATATCACCACGTACATGTTCATGCATGCGAAGGGTACGATGAAAATAATGAACTAAACGTTAGTGTCCCAATTTTTTACCTTCGCGAAAATCCACTAGTTCAAAAAACATGTTATAAGAACATTGACATGGGCACAGTGAAATAGTAAACGTTTCACGCAAGCGCTGCCGAAGCATTAAAGAATATATTTGAATGTTTGTAGTTTGTCAACCGATCGTAATAACTTAAATCCACAACATATATACAAACAGAGAGGAAGTACGTCGTGTGATATATGAAAAAAACGCAGCTGGCTCATTTCTCTTCGAATTGCACTTGCGACAAATATTCTTTAATTATTCTTCTTCTAAACTTAAGGTGCGAGCATTAATGCAAAAGTGGCCCCAAACTTGAGACAGAGATTGTCCCCAAAGGTTTATTTACAGATAGATATGTGAGTCTGAAAATGTTTAGCAAATATTTTCAACTATTGACCTTTACTGTCGTCGTTACTGTTTAATCAAGTCTATAGCTTGTGTGCTATAGATACCATTGTTTCACGTACGCAGCCGTCGCCTGAATTGAAGAGCAGGACTCATACTTTTGAGCTCGACTTGAAACCAACGTGGCAGATATTTAGATACGTATGTGCGAAAATCCAGCGTAGGCATATTTGAATACACCATAGCTGGATTGAAAATACATGTCTAGGTTTTTTGAAAGTAAACTGATACGAAGACTACACGATAGTATTAATTCAATTGGGCATAATGTGCTCTTTATTATGCCGTAGGTCCATAGGTGTTCACACTCAAAATAATTAGGAAATTGTCTTAAATCCAAAAGCTGCTGATATATGTCTATGTAGACTTCGATAATAAACATCGCCAATATAATTATGAATATTTTGCCATGCAGTTTTTGTTGCAAAAGCTACTCACAAGTTCAAAGACTGTTCGACATCGAATTTTCCTCCCAAATTTTTATTATACAAATTTTACTATGTTATTAGGTTATAGCCGTTATGGATGTTGAGAAATGTATTAAGATATGCGGGTTATTTGTAGTCGATTCAGATAGGTGATAATCCGTGCAAAATAACGCAAGAAATATATATAAGAAATGTATAAACCTGTCCTGCTGTTCTCCGAGTAACTAAACGATTAGCTTTAAAATCAATGGCGCTTATTCTATGCATGTTCAACTTTGTGCATCAAGATGCTCAACGTAATGCACAGATATGTTACATTCAAATGGTAAGCACGGTACCGGAAGCACTAAGGCTATCACAGGTGAGACCGCACAAATACCAATCCTTAAAAAAAATTATTTTTGTTTACACAATTTTGATTTTGAAAGCATCTTCGTAAAAAGCGTACGTCGAAATGATTTTTCTAAAATTAAGCTAAGTACGATTTTTATTGAAAATCCCAGACAGGTTTAACTGGATTTCACATTGATTTACTTTATTTCTGACACAACAACTCAGCGTCTACTGAAGTATTGACAGTACATTTTTTCTTTTGGAAAACAGGGGTTGATGTTCGAGAAGCCTTAATAGTTTATTACAGATGACGTGATTGTAAATATTACATTTCAAATATAAACCATTGAAAGGAAGTCGGTAATCATGTGATTAAGAGGACAACACAACAATGCTCCGATTTGCTCTGGATTTAAATATATATATATATATATATATATAT